>CAXHKU010000492.1:0-163059 GCA_964017125.1 Flabesymbios commensalis
ATGATTTTGTACTCTAATTTTTTTACGCAATGCAGTTCTTAGAGCCCTCGGGCAGCTAGAAATGCTGGCCATTTTTTTATCACTAAGTTCAGCAATGTGGGTACCGCACCCACTGAACTGCTATGCAATGCAATGCAATGCAGTGGCGGCACTACTGTGCAATACAGTGGCCGCAGTGCAGTCCCACTGCATCCATATTCAGAACAAAACAATAATTACTATAATCAAAGACAGACAGACAGACAGACAGACAGACAGACAGACAGACAGACAGACAGTACAGTACAGTACAGTGTACAGTACAGTTCAGCTTCAGATGTAAGATTTAAGATTTAAGCATTTAAGTTATAAGTTATTAGTTAGTTAGTTGAGTACGTTTACCTACACGATCAAGGCCAATGTAATGAGCTTTGACACGGCATGCATTCTGACACTGACATTAATCGTTTCCGGATCAGCTTTGAACCACAATCTGACTCCGCCACTAACCATTTCCGAAGAATTTCTCGGACTCCTGCTGTTTTCATCAATAATTACTGTTGATAGATCGCTCGAGCAATTTGAAATTCTGCAGAAACTTGCATGCAAAATTAATAGCAATGCAGTGCAGTACTAATGCATCGCTGTGATTTGGGATGATTTTGTACTCTAATTTTTTTACGCAATGCAGTTCTTAGAGCCCTCGGGCAGCTAGAAATGCTGGCCATTTTTTTATCACTAAGTTCACAATGTGGGTACCGCACCCCACTGAACTGCTATGCAATGCAATGCAATGCAGTGGCGGCACTACTGTGCAATACAGTGGCCGCAGTGCAGTCCCACTGCATCCATATTCAGAACAAAACAATAATTACTATAATCAAAGACAGACAGACAGACAGACAGACAGACAGACAGACAGACAGACAGACAGTACAGTACAGTACAGTACAGTACAGTACAGTACAGTACAGTACAGTACAGTACAGTTCAGCTTCAGATGTAAGATTTAAGATTTAAGCATTTAAGTTATAAGTTATTAGTTAGTTAGTTGAGTACGTTACCTACACGATCAAGGCCAATGTAATGAGCTTTGACACGGCATGCATTCTGACACTGACATTAATCGTTTCCGGATCAGCTTTGAACCCACAATCTGACTCCGCCACTAACCATTTCCGAAGAATTTCTCGGACTCCTGCTGTTTTCATCAATAATTACTGTTGATAGATCGCTCGGGCAATTTGAAATTCTGCAGAAACTTGCATGCAAAATTAAATAGCAATGCAGTGCAGTACTAATGCATCGCTGTGATTTTGGGATGATTTTGTACTCTAATTTTTTTACGCAATGCAGTTCTTAGAGCCCTCGGGCAGCTAGAAATGCTGGCCATTTTTTTATCACTAAGTTCACAATGTGGGTACCGCACCCCACTGAACTGCTATGCAATGCAATGCAATGCAGTGGCGGCACTACTGTGCAATACAGTGGCCGCAGTGCAGTCCCACTGCATCCATATTCAGAACAAAACAATAATTACTATAATCAAAGACAGACAGACAGACAGACAGACAGACAGACAGACAGACAGACAGTACAGTACAGTACAGTACAGTACAGACAGTACAGTACAGTACAGTACAGTACAGTTCAGCTTCAGATGTAAGATTTAAGATTTAAGCATTTAAGTTATAAGTTATTAGTTAGTTAGTTGAGTACGTTACCTACACGATCAAGGCCAATGTAATGAGCTTTGACACGGCATGCATTCTGACACTGACATTAATCGTTTCCGGATCAGCTTTGAACCCACAATCTGACTCCGCCACTAACCATTTCCGAAGAATTTCTCGGACTCCTGCTGTTTTCATCAATAATTACTGTTGATAGATCGCTCGGGCAATTTGAAATTCTGCAGAAACTTGCATGCAAAATTAAATAGCAATGCAGTGCAGTACTAATGCATCGCTGTGATTTGGGATGATTTTGTACTCTAATTTTTTTACGCAATGCAGTTCTTAGAGCCCTCGGGCAGCTAGAAATGCTGGCCATTTTTTTATCACTAAGTTCACAATGTGGGTACCGCACCCCACTGAACTGCTATGCAATGCAATGCAATGCAGTGGCGGCACTACTGTGCAATACAGTGGCCGCAGTGCAGTCCCACTGCATCCATATTCAGAACAAAACAATAATTACTATAATCAAAGACAGACAGAACAGACAGACAGACAGACAGACAGACAGACAGACAGTACAGTACAGTACAGTACAGTACAGTACAGTACAGTACAGTACAGTACAGTACAGTACAGTTCAGCTTCAGATGTAAGATTTAAGATTTAAGCATTTAAGTTATAAGTTATTAGTTAGTTAGTTGAGTACGTTACCTACACGATCAAGGCCAATGTAATGAGCTTTGACACGGCATGCATTCTGACACTGACATTAATCGTTTCCGGATCAGCTTTGAACCCACAATCTGACTCCGCCACTAACCATTTCCGAAGAATTTCTCGGACTCCTGCTGTTTTCATCAATAATTACTGTTGATAGATCGCTCGGGCAATTTGAAATTCTGCAGAAACTTGCATGCAAAATTAAATAGCAATGCAGTGCAGTACTAATGCATCGCTGTGATTTTGGGATGATTTTGTACTCTAATTTTTTTACGCAATGCAGTTCTTAGAGCCCTCGGGCAGCTAGAAATGCTGGCCATTTTTTTATCACTAAGTTCACAATGTGGGTACCGCACCCCACTGAACTGCTATGCAATGCAATGCAATGCAGTGGCGGCACTACTGTGCAATACAGTGGCCGCAGTGCAGTCCCACTGCATCCATATTCAGAACAAAACAATAATTACTATAATCAAAGACAGACAGACAGACAGACAGACAGACAGACAGACAGACAGACAGACAGTACAGTACAGTACAGTACAGTACAGTACAGTACAGTACAGTACAGTACAGTACAGTACAGTTCAGCTTCAGATGTAAGATTTAAGATTTAAGCATTTAAGTTATAAGTTATTAGTTAGTTAGTTGAGTACGTTACCTACACGATCAAGGCCAATGTAATGAGCTTTGACACGGCATGCATTCTGACACTGACATTAATCGTTTCCGGATCAGCTTTGAACCCACAATCTGACTCCGCCACTAACCATTTCCGAAGAATTTCTCGGACTCCTGCTGTTTTCATCAATAATTACTGTTGATAGATCGCTCGGGCAATTTGAAATTCTGCAGAAACTTGCATGCAAAATTAAATAGCAATGCAGTGCAGTACTAATGCATCGCTGTGATTTTGGGATGATTTTGTACTCTAATTTTTTTACGCAATGCAGTTCTTAGAGCCCTCGGGCAGCTAGAAATGCTGGCCATTTTTTTATCACTAAGTTCACAATGTGGGTACCGCACCCCACTGAACTGCTATGCAATGCAATGCAATGCAGTGGCGGCACTACTGTGCAATACAGTGGCCGCAGTGCAGTCCCACTGCATCCATATTCAGAACAAAACAATAATTACTATAATCAAAGACAGACAGACAGACAGACAGACAGACAGACAGACAGACAGACAGTACAGTACAGTACAGTACAGTACAGTACAGTACAGTACAGTACAGTACAGTACAGTTCAGCTTCAGATGTAAGATTTAAGATTTAAGCATTTAAGTTATAAGTTATTAGTTAGTTAGTTGAGTACGTTACCTACACGATCAAGGCCAATGTAATGAGCTTTGACACGGCATGCATTCTGACACTGACATTAATCGTTTCCGGATCAGCTTTGAACCCACAATCTGACTCCGCCACTAACCATTTCCGAAGAATTTCTCGGACTCCTGCTGTTTTCATCAATAATTACTGTTGATAGATCGCTCGGGCAATTTGAAATTCTGCAGAAACTTGCATGCAAAATTAAATAGCAATGCAGTGCAGTACTAATGCATCGCTGTGATTTTGGGATGATTTTGTACTCTAATTTTTTTACGCAATGCAGTTCTTAGAGCCCTCGGGCAGCTAGAAATGCTGGCCATTTTTTTATCACTAAGTTCACAATGTGGGTACCGCACCCCACTGAACTGCTATGCAATGCAATGCAATGCAGTGGCGGCACTACTGTGCAATACAGTGGCCGCAGTGCAGTCCCACTGCATCCATATTCAGAACAAAACAATAATTACTATAATCAAAGACAGACAGACAGACAGACAGACAGACAGACAGACAGACAGACAGACAGTACAGTACAGTACAGTACAGTACAGTACAGTACAGTACAGTACAGTACAGTACAGTACAGTTCAGCTTCAGATGTAAGATTTAAGATTTAAGCATTTAAGTTATAAGTTATTAGTTAGTTAGTTGAGTACGTTACCTACACGATCAAGGCCAATGTAATGAGCTTTGACACGGCATGCATTCTGACACTGACATTAATCGTTTCCGGATCAGCTTTGAACCCACAATCTGACTCCGCCACTAACCATTTCCGAAGAATTTCTCGGACTCCTGCTGTTTTCATCAATAATTACTGTTGATAGATCGCTCGGGCAATTTGAAATTCTGCAGAAACTTGCATGCAAAATTAAATAGCAATGCAGTGCAGTACTAATGCATCGCTGTGATTTTGGGATGATTTTGTACTCTAATTTTTTTACGCAATGCAGTTCTTAGAGCCCTCGGGCAGCTAGAAATGCTGGCCATTTTTTTATCACTAAGTTCACAATGTGGGTACCGCACCCCACTGAACTGCTATGCAATGCAATGCAATGCAGTGGCGGCACTACTGTGCAATACAGTGGCCGCAGTGCAGTCCCACTGCATCCATATTCAGAACAAAACAATAATTACTATAATCAAAGACAGACAGACAGACAGACAGACAGACAGACAGACAGACAGACAGTACAGTACAGTACAGTACAGTACAGTACAGTACAGTACAGTACAGTACAGTACAGTTCAGCTTCAGATGTAAGATTTAAGATTTAAGCATTTAAGTTATAAGTTATTAGTTAGTTAGTTGAGTACGTTACCTACACGATCAAGGCCAATGTAATGAGCTTTGACACGGCATGCATTCTGACACTGACATTAATCGTTTCCGGATCAGCTTTGAACCCACAATCTGACTCCGCCACTAACCATTTCCGAAGAATTTCTCGGACTCCTGCTGTTTTCATCAATAATTACTGTTGATAGATCGCTCGGGCAATTTGAAATTCTGCAGAAACTTGCATGCAAAATTAAATAGCAATGCAGTGCAGTACTAATGCATCGCTGTGATTTTGGGATGATTTTGTACTCTAATTTTTTTACGCAATGCAGTTCTTAGAGCCCTCGGGCAGCTAGAAATGCTGGCCATTTTTTTATCACTAAGTTCACAATGTGGGTACCGCACCCCACTGAACTGCTATGCAATGCAATGCAATGCAGTGGCGGCACTACTGTGCAATACAGTGGCCGCAGTGCAGTCCCACTGCATCCATATTCAGAACAAAACAATAATTACTATAATCAAAGACAGACAGACAGACAGACAGACAGACAGACAGACAGACAGACAGACAGTACAGTACAGTACAGTACAGTACAGTACAGTACAGTACAGTACAGTACAGTACAGTACAGTTCAGCTTCAGATGTAAGATTTAAGATTTAAGCATTTAAGTTATAAGTTATTAGTTAGTTAGTTGAGTACGTTACCTACACGATCAAGGCCAATGTAATGAGCTTTGACACGGCATGCATTCTGACACTGACATTAATCGTTTCCGGATCAGCTTTGAACCCACAATCTGACTCCGCCACTAACCATTTCCGAAGAATTTCTCGGACTCCTGCTGTTTTCATCAATAATTACTGTTGATAGATCGCTCGGGCAATTTGAAATTCTGCAGAAACTTGCATGCAAAATTAAATAGCAATGCAGTGCAGTACTAATGCATCGCTGTGATTTTGGGATGATTTTGTACTCTAATTTTTTTACGCAATGCAGTTCTTAGAGCCCTCGGGCAGCTAGAAATGCTGGCCATTTTTTTATCACTAAGTTCACAATGTGGGTACCGCACCCCACTGAACTGCTATGCAATGCAATGCAATGCAGTGGCGGCACTACTGTGCAATACAGTGGCCGCAGTGCAGTCCCACTGCATCCATATTCAGAACAAAACAATAATTACTATAATCAAAGACAGACAGACAGACAGACAGACAGACAGACAGACAGACAGACAGTACAGTACAGTACAGTACAGTACAGTACAGTACAGTACAGTACAGTACAGTACAGTTCAGCTTCAGATGTAAGATTTAAGATTTAAGCATTTAAGTTATAAGTTATTAGTTAGTTAGTTGAGTACGTTACCTACACGATCAAGGCCAATGTAATGAGCTTTGACACGGCATGCATTCTGACACTGACATTAATCGTTTCCGGATCAGCTTTGAACCCACAATCTGACTCCGCCACTAACCATTTCCGAAGAATTTCTCGGACTCCTGCTGTTTTCATCAATAATTACTGTTGATAGATCGCTCGGGCAATTTGAAATTCTGCAGAAACTTGCATGCAAAATTAAATAGCAATGCAGTGCAGTACTAATGCATCGCTGTGATTTTGGGATGATTTTGTACTCTAATTTTTTTACGCAATGCAGTTCTTAGAGCCCTCGGGCAGCTAGAAATGCTGGCCATTTTTTTATCACTAAGTTCACAATGTGGGTACCGCACCCCACTGAACTGCTATGCAATGCAATGCAATGCAGTGGCGGCACTACTGTGCAATACAGTGGCCGCAGTGCAGTCCCACTGCATCCATATTCAGAACAAAACAATAATTACTATAATCAAAGACAGACAGACAGACAGACAGACAGACAGACAGACAGACAGACAGACAGTACAGTACAGTACAGTACAGTACAGTACAGTACAGTACAGTACAGTACAGTACAGTACAGTTCAGCTTCAGATGTAAGATTTAAGATTTAAGCATTTAAGTTATAAGTTATTAGTTAGTTAGTTGAGTACGTTACCTACACGATCAAGGCCAATGTAATGAGCTTTGACACGGCATGCATTCTGACACTGACATTAATCGTTTCCGGATCAGCTTTGAACCCACAATCTGACTCCGCCACTAACCATTTCCGAAGAATTTCTCGGACTCCTGCTGTTTTCATCAATAATTACTGTTGATAGATCGCTCGGGCAATTTGAAATTCTGCAGAAACTTGCATGCAAAATTAAATAGCAATGCAGTGCAGTACTAATGCATCGCTGTGATTTTGGGATGATTTTGTACTCTAATTTTTTTACGCAATGCAGTTCTTAGAGCCCTCGGGCAGCTAGAAATGCTGGCCATTTTTTTATCACTAAGTTCACAATGTGGGTACCGCACCCCACTGAACTGCTATGCAATGCAATGCAATGCAGTGGCGGCACTACTGTGCAATACAGTGGCCGCAGTGCAGTCCCACTGCATCCATATTCAGAACAAAACAATAATTACTATAATCAAAGACAGACAGACAGACAGACAGACAGACAGACAGACAGACAGACAGTACAGTACAGTACAGTACAGTACAGTACAGTACAGTACAGTACAGTACAGTACAGTACAGTTCAGCTTCAGATGTAAGATTTAAGATTTAAGCATTTAAGTTATAAGTTATTAGTTAGTTAGTTGAGTACGTTACCTACACGATCAAGGCCAATGTAATGAGCTTTGACACGGCATGCATTCTGACACTGACATTAATCGTTTCCGGATCAGCTTTGAACCCACAATCTGACTCCGCCACTAACCATTTCCGAAGAATTTCTCGGACTCCTGCTGTTTTCATCAATAATTACTGTTGATAGATCGCTCGGGCAATTTGAAATTCTGCAGAAACTTGCATGCAAAATTAAATAGCAATGCAGTGCAGTACTAATGCATCGCTGTGATTTTGGGATGATTTTGTACTCTAATTTTTTTACGCAATGCAGTTCTTAGAGCCCTCGGGCAGCTAGAAATGCTGGCCATTTTTTTATCACTAAGTTCACAATGTGGGTACCGCACCCCACTGAACTGCTATGCAATGCAATGCAATGCAGTGGCGGCACTACTGTGCAATACAGTGGCCGCAGTGCAGTCCCACTGCATCCATATTCAGAACAAAACAATAATTACTATAATCAAAGACAGACAGACAGACAGACAGACAGACAGACAGACAGACAGACAGACAGTACAGTACAGTACAGTACAGTACAGTACAGTACAGTACAGTACAGTACAGTACAGTACAGTTCAGCTTCAGATGTAAGATTTAAGATTTAAGCATTTAAGTTATAAGTTATTAGTTAGTTAGTTGAGTACGTTACCTACACGATCAAGGCCAATGTAATGAGCTTTGACACGGCATGCATTCTGACACTGACATTAATCGTTTCCGGATCAGCTTTGAACCCACAATCTGACTCCGCCACTAACCATTTCCGAAGAATTTCTCGGACTCCTGCTGTTTTCATCAATAATTACTGTTGATAGATCGCTCGGGCAATTTGAAATTCTGCAGAAACTTGCATGCAAAATTAAATAGCAATGCAGTGCAGTACTAATGCATCGCTGTGATTTTGGGATGATTTTGTACTCTAATTTTTTTACGCAATGCAGTTCTTAGAGCCCTCGGGCAGCTAGAAATGCTGGCCATTTTTTTATCACTAAGTTCACAATGTGGGTACCGCACCCCACTGAACTGCTATGCAATGCAATGCAATGCAGTGGCGGCACTACTGTGCAATACAGTGGCCGCAGTGCAGTCCCACTGCATCCATATTCAGAACAAAACAATAATTACTATAATCAAAGACAGACAGACAGACAGACAGACAGACAGACAGACAGACAGACAGTACAGTACAGTACAGTACAGTACAGTACAGTACAGTACAGTACAGTACAGTACAGTTCAGCTTCAGATGTAAGATTTAAGATTTAAGCATTTATGTTATAAGTTATTAGTTAGTTAGTTGAGTACGTTACCTACACGATCAAGGCCAATGTAATGAGCTTTGACACGGCATGCATTCTGACACTGACATTAATCGTTTCCGGATCAGCTTTGAACCCACAATCTGACTCCGCCACTAACCATTTCCGAAGAATTTCTCGGACTCCTGCTGTTTTCATCAATAATTACTGTTGATAGATCGCTCGGGCAATTTGAAATTCTGCAGAAACTTGCATGCAAAATTAAATAGCAATGCAGTGCAGTACTAATGCATCGCTGTGATTTTGGGATGATTTTGTACTCTAATTTTTTTACGCAATGCAGTTCTTAGAGCCCTCGGGCAGCTAGAAATGCTGGCCATTTTTTTATCACTAAGTTCACAATGTGGGTACCGCACCCCACTGAACTGCTATGCAATGCAATGCAATGCAGTGGCGGCACTACTGTGCAATACAGTGGCCGCAGTGCAGTCCCACTGCATCCATATTTAGAACAAAACAATAATTACTATAATCAAAGACAGACAGACAGACAGACAGACAGACAGACAGACAGACAGACAGTACAGTACAGTACAGTACAGTACAGTACAGTACAGTACAGTACAGTACAGTACAGTTCAGCTTCAGATGTAAGATTTAAGATTTAAGCATTTAAGTTATAAGTTATTAGTTAGTTAGTTGAGTACGTTACCTACACGATCAAGGCCAATGTAATGAGCTTTGACACGGCATGCATTCTGACACTGACATTAATCGTTTCCGGATCAGCTTTGAACCCACAATCTGACTCCGCCACTAACCATTTCCGAAGAATTTCTCGGACTCCTGCTGTTTTCATCAATAATTACTGTTGATAGATCGCTCGGGCAATTTGAAATTCTGCAGAAACTTGCATGCAAAATTAAATAGCAATGCAGTGCAGTACTAATGCATCGCTGTGATTTTGGGATGATTTTGTACTCTAATTTTTTTACGCAATGCAGTTCTTAGAGCCCTCGGGCAGCTAGAAATGCTGGCCATTTTTTTATCACTAAGTTCACAATGTGGGTACCGCACCCCACTGAACTGCTATGCAATGCAATGCAATGCAGTGGCGGCACTACTGTGCAATACAGTGGCCGCAGTGCAGTCCCACTGCATCCATATTCAGAACAAAACAATAATTACTATAATCAGACAGACAGACAGACAGACAGACAGACAGACAGACAGACAGACAGACAGTACAGTACAGTACAGTACAGTACAGTACAGTACAGTACAGTACAGTACAGTACAGTTCAGCTTCAGATGTAAGATTTAAGATTTAAGCATTTAAGTTATAAGTTATTAGTTAGTTAGTTGAGTACGTTACCTACACGATCAAGGCCAATGTAATGAGCTTTGACACGGCATGCATTCTGACACTGACATTAATCGTTTCCGGATCAGCTTTGAACCCACAATCTGACTCCGCCACTAACCATTTCCGAAGAATTTCTCGGACTCCTGCTGTTTTCATCAATAATTACTGTTGATAGATCGCTCGGGCAATTTGAAATTCTGCAGAAACTTGCATGCAAAATTAAATAGCAATGCAGTGCAGTACTAATGCATCGCTGTGATTTTGGGATGATTTTGTACTCTAATTTTTTTACGCAATGCAGTTCTTAGAGCCCTCGGGCAGCTAGAAATGCTGGCCATTTTTTTATCACTAAGTTCACAATGTGGGTACCGCACCCCACTGAACTGCTATGCAATGCAATGCAATGCAGTGGCGGCACTACTGTGCAATACAGTGGCCGCAGTGCAGTCCCACTGCATCCATATTCAGAACAAAACAATAATTACTATAATCAAAGACAGACACAGACAGACAGACAGACAGACAGACAGACAGACAGTACAGTACAGTACAGTACAGTACAGTACAGTACAGTACAGTACAGTACAGTACAGTTCAGCTTCAGATGTAAGATTTAAGATTTAAGCATTTAAGTTATAAGTTATTAGTTAGTTAGTTGAGTACGTTACCTACACGATCAAGGCCAATGTAATGAGCTTTGACACGGCATGCATTCTGACACTGACATTAATCGTTTCCGGATCAGCTTTGAACCCACAATCTGACTCCGCCACTAACCATTTCCGAAGAATTTCTCGGACTCCTGCTGTTTTCATCAATAATTACTGTTGATAGATCGCTCGGGCAATTTGAAATTCTGCAGAAACTTGCATGCAAAATTAAATAGCAATGCAGTGCAGTACTAATGCATCGCTGTGATTTTGGGATGATTTTGTACTCTAATTTTTTTACGCAATGCAGTTTTTAGAGCCCTCGGGCAGCTAGAAATGCTGGCCATTTTTTTATCACTAAGTTCACAATGTGGGTACCGCACCCCACTGAACTGCTATGCAATGCAATGCAATGCAGTGGCGGCACTACTGTGCAATACAGTGGCCGCAGTGCAGTCCCACTGCATCCATATTCAGAACAAAACAATAATTACTATAATCAAAGACAGACAGACAGACAGACAGACAGACAGACAGACAGACAGACAGACAGTACAGTACAGTACAGTACAGTACAGTACAGTACAGTACAGTACAGTACAGTTCAGCTTCAGATGTAAGATTTAAGATTTAAGCATTTAAGTTATAAGTTATTAGTTAGTTAGTTGAGTACGTTACCTACACGATCAAGGCCAATGTAATGAGCTTTGACACGGCATGCATTCTGACACTGACATTAATCGTTTCCGGATCAGCTTTGAACCCACAATCTGACTCCGCCACTAACCATTTCCGAAGAATTTCTCGGACTCCTGCTGTTTTCATCAATAATTACTGTTGATAGATCGCTCGGGCAATTTGAAATTCTGCAGAAACTTGCATGCAAAATTAAATAGCAATGCAGTGCAGTACTAATGCATCGCTGTGATTTTGGGATGATTTTGTACTCTAATTTTTTTACGCAATGCAGTTCTTAGAGCCCTCGGGCAGCTAGAAATGCTGGCCATTTTTTTATCACTAAGTTCACAATGTGGGTACCGCACCCCACTGAACTGCTATGCAATGCAATGCAATGCAGTGGCGGCACTACTGTGCAATACAGTGGCCGCAGTGCAGTCCCACTGCATCCATATTCAGAACAAAACAATAATTACTATAATCAAAGACAGACAGACAGACAGACAGACAGACAGACAGACAGACAGACAGTACAGTACAGTACAGTACAGTACAGTACAGTACAGTACAGTACAGTACAGTACAGTTCAGCTTCAGATGTAAGATTTAAGATTTAAGCATTTAAGTTATAAGTTATTAGTTAGTTAGTTGAGTACGTTACCTACACGATCAAGGCCAATGTAATGAGCTTTGACACGGCATGCATTCTGACACTGACATTAATCGTTTCCGGATCAGCTTTGAACCCACAATCTGACTCCGCCACTAACCATTTCCGAAGAATTTCTCGGACTCCTGCTGTTTTCATCAATAATTACTGTTGATAGATCGCTCGGGCAATTTGAAATTCTGCAGAAACTTGCATGCAAAATTAAATAGCAATGCAGTGCAGTACTAATGCATCGCTGTGATTTTGGGATGATTTTGTACTCTAATTTTTTTACGCAATGCAGTTCTTAGAGCCCTCGGGCAGCTAGAAATGCTGGCCATTTTTTTATCACTAAGTTCACAATGTGGGTACCGCACCCCACTGAACTGCTATGCAATGCAATGCAATGCAGTGGCGGCACTACTGTGCAATACAGTGGCCGCAGTGCAGTCCCACTGCATCCATATTCAGAACAAAACAATAATTACTATAATCAAAGACAGACAGACAGACAGACAGACAGACAGACAGACAGACAGACAGTACAGTACAGTACAGTACAGTACAGTACAGTACAGTACAGTACAGTACAGTACAGTTCAGCTTCAGATGTAAGATTTAAGATTTAAGCATTTAAGTTATAAGTTATTAGTTAGTTAGTTGAGTACGTTACCTACACGATCAAGGCCAATGTAATGAGCTTTGACACGGCATGCATTCTGACACTGACATTAATCGTTTCCGGATCAGCTTTGAACCCACAATCTGACTCCGCCACTAACCATTTCCGAAGAATTTCTCGGACTCCTGCTGTTTTCATCAATAATTACTGTTGATAGATCGCTCGGGCAATTTGAAATTCTGCAGAAACTTGCATGCAAAATTAAATAGCAATGCAGTGCAGTACTAATGCATCGCTGTGATTTTGGGATGATTTTGTACTCTAATTTTTTTACGCAATGCAGTTCTTAGAGCCCTCGGGCAGCTAGAAATGCTGGCCATTTTTTTATCACTAAGTTCACAATGTGGGTACCGCACCCCACTGAACTGCTATGCAATGCAATGCAATGCAGTGGCGGCACTACTGTGCAATACAGTGGCCGCAGTGCAGTCCCACTGCATCCATATTCAGAACAAAACAATAATTACTATAATCAAAGACAGACAGACAGACAGACAGACAGACAGACAGACAGACAGACAGTACAGTACAGTACAGTACAGTACAGTACAGTACAGTACAGTACAGTACAGTACAGTACAGTCAGTCAGCTTCAGATGTAAGATTTAAGATTTAAGCATTTAAGTTATAAGTTATTAGTTAGTTAGTTGAGTACGTTACCTACACGATCAAGGCCAATGTAATGAGCTTTGACACGGCATGCATTCTGACACTGACATTAATCGTTTCCGGATCAGCTTTGAACCCACAATCTGACTCCGCCACTAACCATTTCCGAAGAATTTCTCGGACTCCTGCTGTTTTCATCAATAATTACTGTTGATAGATCGCTCGGGCAATTTGAAATTCTGCAGAAACTTGCATGCAAAATTAAATAGCAATGCAGTGCAGTACTAATGCATCGCTGTGATTTTGGGATGATTTTGTACTCTAATTTTTTTACGCAATGCAGTTCTTAGAGCCCTCGGGCAGCTAGAAATGCTGGCCATTTTTTTATCACTAAGTTCACAATGTGGGTACCGCACCCCACTGAACTGCTATGCAATGCAATGCAATGCAGTGGCGGCACTACTGTGCAATACAGTGGCCGCAGTGCAGTCCCACTGCATCCATATTCAGAACAAAACAATAATTACTATAATCAAAGACAGACAGACAGACAGACAGACAGACAGACAGACAGACAGACAGTACAGTACAGTACAGTACAGTACAGTACAGTACAGTACAGTACAGTACAGTACAGTTCAGCTTCAGATGTAAGATTTAAGATTTAAGCATTTAAGTTATAAGTTATTAGTTAGTTAGTTGAGTACGTTACCTACACGATCAAGGCCAATGTAATGAGCTTTGACACGGCATGCATTCTGACACTGACATTAATCGTTTCCGGATCAGCTTTGAACCCACAATCTGACTCCGCCACTAACCATTTCCGAAGAATTTCTCGGACTCCTGCTGTTTTCATCAATAATTACTGTTGATAGATCGCTCGGGCAATTTGAAATTCTGCAGAAACTTGCATGCAAAATTAAATAGCAATGCAGTGCAGTACTAATGCATCGCTGTGATTTTGGGATGATTTTGTACTCTAATTTTTTTACGCAATGCAGTTCTTAGAGCCCTCGGGCAGCTAGAAATGCTGGCCATTTTTTTATCACTAAGTTCACAATGTGGGTACCGCACCCCACTGAACTGCTATGCAATGCAATGCAATGCAGTGGCGGCACTACTGTGCAATACAGTGGCCGCAGTGCAGTCCCACTGCATCCATATTCAGAACAAAACAATAATTACTATAATCAAAGACAGACAGACAGACAGACAGACAGACAGACAGACAGACAGACAGTACAGTACAGTACAGTACAGTACAGTACAGTACAGTACAGTACAGTACAGTTCAGCTTCAGATGTAAGATTTAAGATTTAAGCATTTAAGTTATAAGTTATTAGTTAGTTAGTTGAGTACGTTACCTACACGATCAAGGCCAATGTAATGAGCTTTGACACGGCATGCATTCTGACACTGACATTAATCGTTTCCGGATCAGCTTTGAACCCACAATCTGACTCCGCCACTAACCATTTCCGAAGAATTTCTCGGACTCCTGCTGTTTTCATCAATAATTACTGTTGATAGATCGCTCGGGCAATTTGAAATTCTGCAGAAACTTGCATGCAAAATTAAATAGCAATGCAGTGCAGTACTAATGCATCGCTGTGATTTTGGGATGATTTTGTACTCTAATTTTTTTACGCAATGCAGTTCTTAGAGCCCTCGGGCAGCTAGAAATGCTGGCCATTTTTTTATCACTAAGTTCACAATGTGGGTACCGCACCCCACTGAACTGCTATGCAATGCAATGCAATGCAGTGGCGGCACTACTGTGCAATACAGTGGCCGCAGTGCAGTCCCACTGCATCCATATTCAGAACAAAACAATAATTACTATAATCAAAGACAGACAGACAGACAGACAGACAGACAGACAGACAGACAGACAGTACAGTACAGTACAGTACAGTACAGTACAGTACAGTACAGTACAGTACAGTACAGTACAGTTCAGCTTCAGATGTAAGATTTAAGATTTAAGCATTTAAGTTATAAGTTATTAGTTAGTTAGTTGAGTACGTTACCTACACGATCAAGGCCAATGTAATGAGCTTTGACACGGCATGCATTCTGACACTGACATTAATCGTTTCCGGATCAGCTTTGAACCCACAATCTGACTCCGCCACTAACCATTTCCGAAGAATTTCTCGGACTCCTGCTGTTTTCATCAATAATTACTGTTGATAGATCGCTCGGGCAATTTGAAATTCTGCAGAAACTTGCATGCAAAATTAAATAGCAATGCAGTGCAGTACTAATGCATCGCTGTGATTTTGGGATGATTTTGTACTCTAATTTTTTTACGCAATGCAGTTCTTAGAGCCCTCGGGCAGCTAGAAATGCTGGCCATTTTTTTATCACTAAGTTCACAATGTGGGTACCGCACCCCACTGAACTGCTATGCAATGCAATGCAATGCAGTGGCGGCACTACTGTGCAATACAGTGGCCGCAGTGCAGTCCCACTGCATCCATATTCAGAACAAAACAATAATTACTATAATCAAAGACAGACAGACAGACAGACAGACAGACAGACAGACAGACAGACAGTACAGTACAGTACAGTACAGTACAGTACAGTACAGTACAGTACAGTACAGTACAGTACAGTTCAGCTTCAGATGTAAGATTTAAGATTTAAGCATTTAAGTTATAAGTTATTAGTTAGTTAGTTGAGTACGTTACCTACACGATCAAGGCCAATGTAATGAGCTTTGACACGGCATGCATTCTGACACTGACATTAATCGTTTCCGGATCAGCTTTGAACCCACAATCTGACTCCGCCACTAACCATTTCCGAAGAATTTCTCGTACTCCTGCTGTTTTCATCAATAATTACTGTTGATAGATCGCTCGGGCAATTTGAAATTCTGCAGAAACTTGCATGCAAAATTAAATAGCAATGCAGTGCAGTACTAATGCATCGCTGTGATTTTGGGATGATTTTGTACTCTAATTTTTTTACGCAATGCAGTTCTTAGAGCCCTCGGGCAGCTAGAAATGCTGGCCATTTTTTTATCACTAAGTTCACAATGTGGGTACCGCACCCCACTGAACTGCTATGCAATGCAATGCAATGCAGTGGCGGCACTACTGTGCAATACAGTGGCCGCAGTGCAGTCCCACTGCATCCATATTCAGAACAAAACAATAATTACTATAATCAAAGACAGACAGACAGACAGACAGACAGACAGACAGACAGACAGACAGTACAGTACAGTACAGTACAGTACAGTACAGTACAGTACAGTACAGTACAGTACAGTACAGTTCAGCTTCAGATGTAAGATTTAAGATTTAAGCATTTAAGTTATAAGTTATTAGTTAGTTAGTTGAGTACGTTACCTACACGATCAAGGCCAATGTAATGAGCTTTGACACGGCATGCATTCTGACACTGACATTAATCGTTTCCGGATCAGCTTTGAACCCACAATCTGACTCCGCCACTAACCATTTCCGAAGAATTTCTCGGACTCCTGCTGTTTTCATCAATAATTACTGTTGATAGATCGCTCGGGCAATTTGAAATTCTGCAGAAACTTGCATGCAAAATTAAATAGCAATGCAGTGCAGTACTAATGCATCGCTGTGATTTTGGGATGATTTTGTACTCTAATTTTTTTACGCAATGCAGTTCTTAGAGCCCTCGGGCAGCTAGAAATGCTGGCCATTTTTTTATCACTAAGTTCACAATGTGGGTACCGCACCCCACTGAACTGCTATGCAATGCAATGCAATGCAGTGGCGGCACTACTGTGCAATACAGTGGCCGCAGTGCAGTCCCACTGCATCCATATTCAGAACAAAACAATAATTACTATAATCAAAGACAGACAGACAGACAGACAGACAGACAGACAGACAGACAGACAGTACAGTACAGTACAGTACAGTACAGTACAGTACAGTACAGTACAGTACAGTACAGTTCAGCTTCAGATGTAAGATTTAAGATTTAAGCATTTAAGTTATAAGTTATTAGTTAGTTAGTTGAGTACGTTACCTACACGATCAAGGCCAATGTAATGAGCTTTGACACGGCATGCATTCTGACACTGACATTAATCGTTTCCGGATCAGCTTTGAACCCACAATCTGACTCCGCCACTAACCATTTCCGAAGAATTTCTCGGACTCCTGCTGTTTTCATCAATAATTACTGTTGATAGATCGCTCGGGCAATTTGAAATTCTGCAGAAACTTGCATGCAAAATTAAATAGCAATGCAGTGCAGTACTAATGCATCGCTGTGATTTTGGGATGATTTTGTACTCTAATTTTTTTACGCAATGCAGTTCTTAGAGCCCTCGGGCAGCTAGAAATGCTGGCCATTTTTTTATCACTAAGTTCACAATGTGGGTACCGCACCCCACTGAACTGCTATGCAATGCAATGCAATGCAGTGGCGGCACTACTGTGCAATACAGTGGCCGCAGTGCAGTCCCACTGCATCCATATTTAGAACAAAACAATAATTACTATAATCAAAGACAGACAGACAGACAGACAGACAGACAGACAGACAGACAGACAGTACAGTACAGTACAGTACAGTACAGTACAGTACAGTACAGTACAGTACAGTACAGTTCAGCTTCAGATGTAAGATTTAAGATTTAAGCATTTAAGTTATAAGTTATTAGTTAGTTAGTTGAGTACGTTACCTACACGATCAAGGCCAATGTAATGAGCTTTGACACGGCATGCATTCTGACACTGACATTAATCGTTTCCGGATCAGCTTTGAACCCACAATCTGACTCCGCCACTAACCATTTCCGAAGAATTTCTCGGACTCCTGCTGTTTTCATCAATAATTACTGTTGATAGATCGCTCGGGCAATTTGAAATTCTGCAGAAACTTGCATGCAAAATTAAATAGCAATGCAGTGCAGTACTAATGCATCGCTGTGATTTTGGGATGATTTTGTACTCTAATTTTTTTACGCAATGCAGTTCTTAGAGCCCTCGGGCAGCTAGAAATGCTGGCCATTTTTTTATCACTAAGTTCACAATGTGGGTACCGCACCCCACTGAACTGCTATGCAATGCAATGCAATGCAGTGGCGGCACTACTGTGCAATACAGTGGCCGCAGTGCAGTCCCACTGCATCCATATTCAGAACAAAACAATAATTACTATAATCAAAGACAGACAGACAGACAGACAGACAGACAGACAGACAGACAGACAGTACAGTACAGTACAGTACAGTACAGTACAGTACAGTACAGTACAGTACAGTACAGTTCAGCTTCAGATGTAAGATTTAAGATTTAAGCATTTAAGTTATAAGTTATTAGTTAGTTAGTTGAGTACGTTACCTACACGATCAAGGCCAATGTAATGAGCTTTGACACGGCATGCATTCTGACACTGACATTAATCGTTTCCGGATCAGCTTTGAACCCACAATCTGACTCCGCCACTAACCATTTCCGAAGAATTTCTCGGACTCCTGCTGTTTTCATCAATAATTACTGTTGATAGATCGCTCGGGCAATTTGAAATTCTGCAGAAACTTGCATGCAAAATTAAATAGCAATGCAGTGCAGTACTAATGCATCGCTGTGATTTTGGGATGATTTTGTACTCTAATTTTTTTACGCAATGCAGTTCTTAGAGCCCTCGGGCAGCTAGAAATGCTGGCCATTTTTTTATCACTAAGTTCACAATGTGGGTACCGCACCCCACTGAACTGCTATGCAATGCAATGCAATGCAGTGGCGGCACTACTGTGCAATACAGTGGCCGCAGTGCAGTCCCACTGCATCCATATTCAGAACAAAACAATAATTACTATAATCAAAGACAGACAGACAGACAGACAGACAGACAGACAGACAGACAGACAGTACAGTACAGTACAGTACAGTACAGTACAGTACAGTACAGTACAGTACAGTACAGTTCAGCTTCAGATGTAAGATTTAAGATTTAAGCATTTAAGTTATAAGTTATTAGTTAGTTAGTTGAGTACGTTACCTACACGATCAAGGCCAATGTAATGAGCTTTGACACGGCATGCATTCTGACACTGACATTAATCGTTTCCGGATCAGCTTTGAACCCACAATCTGACTCCGCCACTAACCATTTCCGAAGAATTTCTCGGACTCCTGCTGTTTTCATCAATAATTACTGTTGATAGATCGCTCGGGCAATTTGAAATTCTGCAGAAACTTGCATGCAAAATTAAATAGCAATGCAGTGCAGTACTAATGCATCGCTGTGATTTTGGGATGATTTTGTACTCTAATTTTTTTACGCAATGCAGTTCTTAGAGCCCTCGGGCAGCTAGAAATGCTGGCCATTTTTTTATCACTAAGTTCACAATGTGGGTACCGCACCCCACTGAACTGCTATGCAATGCAATGCAATGCAGTGGCGGCACTACTGTGCAATACAGTGGCCGCAGTGCAGTCCCACTGCATCCATATTCAGAACAAAACAATAATTACTATAATCAAAGACAGACAGACAGACAGACAGACAGACAGACAGACAGACAGACAGTACAGTACAGTACAGTACAGTACAGTACAGTACAGTACAGTACAGTACAGTACAGTTCAGCTTCAGATGTAAGATTTAAGATTTAAGCATTTAAGTTATAAGTTATTAGTTAGTTAGTTGAGTACGTTACCTACACGATCAAGGCCAATGTAATGAGCTTTGACACGGCATGCATTCTGACACTGACATTAATCGTTTCCGGATCAGCTTTGAACCCACAATCTGACTCCGCCACTAACCATTTCCGAAGAATTTCTCGGACTCCTGCTGTTTTCATCAATAATTACTGTTGATAGATCGCTCGGGCAATTTGAAATTCTGCAGAAACTTGCATGCAAAATTAAATAGCAATGCAGTGCAGTACTAATGCATCGCTGTGATTTTGGGATGATTTTGTACTCTAATTTTTTTACGCAATGCAGTTCTTAGAGCCCTCGGGCAGCTAGAAATGCTGGCCATTTTTTTATCACTAAGTTCACAATGTGGGTACCGCACCCCACTGAACTGCTATGCAATGCAATGCAATGCAGTGGCGGCACTACTGTGCAATACAGTGGCCGCAGTGCAGTCCCACTGCATCCATATTCAGAACAAAACAATAATTACTATAATCAAAGACAGACAGACAGACAGACAGACAGACAGACAGACAGACAGACAGTACAGTACAGTACAGTACAGTACAGTACAGTACAGTACAGTACAGTACAGTACAGTACAGTTCAGCTTCAGATGTAAGATTTAAGATTTAAGCATTTAAGTTATAAGTTATTAGTTAGTTAGTTGAGTACGTTACCTACACGATCAAGGCCAATGTAATGAGCTTTGACACGGCATGCATTCTGACACTGACATTAATCGTTTCCGGATCAGCTTTGAACCCACAATCTGACTCCGCCACTAACCATTTCCGAAGAATTTCTCGGACTCCTGCTGTTTTCATCAATAATTACTGTTGATAGATCGCTCGGGCAATTTGAAATTCTGCAGAAACTTGCATGCAAAATTAAATAGCAATGCAGTGCAGTACTAATGCATCGCTGTGATTTTGGGATGATTTTGTACTCTAATTTTTTTACGCAATGCAGTTCTTAGAGCCCTCGGGCAGCTAGAAATGCTGGCCATTTTTTTATCACTAAGTTCACAATGTGGGTACCGCACCCCACTGAACTGCTATGCAATGCAATGCAATGCAGTGGCGGCACTACTGTGCAATACAGTGGCCGCAGTGCAGTCCCACTGCATCCATATTCAGAACAAAACAATAATTACTATAATCAAAGACAGACAGACAGACAGACAGACAGACAGACAGACAGACAGACAGTACAGTACAGTACAGTACAGTACAGTACAGTACAGTACAGTACAGTACAGTACAGTTCAGCTTCAGATGTAAGATTTAAGATTTAAGCATTTAAGTTATAAGTTATTAGTTAGTTAGTTGAGTACGTTACCTACACGATCAAGGCCAATGTAATGAGCTTTGACACGGCATGCATTCTGACACTGACATTAATCGTTTCCGGATCAGCTTTGAACCCACAATCTGACTCCGCCACTAACCATTTCCGAAGAATTTCTCGGACTCCTGCTGTTTTCATCAATAATTACTGTTGATAGATCGCTCGGGCAATTTGAAATTCTGCAGAAACTTGCATGCAAAATTAAATAGCAATGCAGTGCAGTACTAATGCATCGCTGTGATTTTGGGATGATTTTGTACTCTAATTTTTTTACGCAATGCAGTTCTTAGAGCCCTCGGGCAGCTAGAAATGCTGGCCATTTTTTTATCACTAAGTTCACAATGTGGGTACCGCACCCCACTGAACTGCTATGCAATGCAATGCAATGCAGTGGCGGCACTACTGTGCAATACAGTGGCCGCAGTGCAGTCCCACTGCATCCATATTCAGAACAAAACAATAATTACTATAATCAAAGACAGACAGACAGACAGACAGACAGACAGACAGACAGACAGACAGTACAGTACAGTACAGTACAGTACAGTACAGTACAGTACAGTACAGTACAGTTCAGCTTCAGATGTAAGATTTAAGATTTAAGCATTTTGTAAGATTTAAGATTTAAGCATTTAAGTTATAAGTTATTAGTTAGTTAGTTGAGTACGTTACCTACACGATCAAGGCCAATGTAATGAGCTTTGACACGGCATGCATTCTGACACTGACATTAATCGTTTCCGGATCAGCTTTGAACCCACAATCTGACTCCGCCACTAACCATTTCCGAAGAATTTCTCGGACTCCTGCTGTTTTCATCAATAATTACTGTTGATAGATCGCTCGGGCAATTTGAAATTCTGCAGAAACTTGCATGCAAAATTAAATAGCAATGCAGTGCAGTACTAATGCATCGCTGTGATTTTGGGATGATTTTGTACTCTAATTTTTTTACGCAATGCAGTTCTTAGAGCCCTCGGGCAGCTAGAAATGCTGGCCATTTTTTTATCACTAAGTTCACAATGTGGGTACCGCACCCCACTGAACTGCTATGCAATGCAATGCAATGCAGTGGCGGCACTACTGTGCAATACAGTGGCCGCAGTGCAGTCCCACTGCATCCATATTCAGAACAAAACAATAATTACTATAATCAAAGACAGACAGACAGACAGACAGACAGACAGACAGACAGACAGACAGTACAGTACAGTACAGTACAGTACAGTACAGTACAGTACAGTACAGTACAGTACAGTTCAGCTTCAGATGTAAGATTTAAGATTTAAGCATTTAAGTTATAAGTTATTAGTTAGTTAGTTGAGTACGTTACCTACACGATCAAGGCCAATGTAATGAGCTTTGACACGGCATGCATTCTGACACTGACATTAATCGTTTCCGGATCAGCTTTGAACCCACAATCTGACTCCGCCACTAACCATTTCCGAAGAATTTCTCGGACTCCTGCTGTTTTCATCAATAATTACTGTTGATAGATCGCTCGGGCAATTTGAAATTCTGCAGAAACTTGCATGCAAAATTAAATAGCAATGCAGTGCAGTACTAATGCATCGCTGTGATTTTGGGATGATTTTGTACTCTAATTTTTTTACGCAATGCAGTTCTTAGAGCCCTCGGGCAGCTAGAAATGCTGGCCATTTTTTTATCACTAAGTTCACAATGTGGGTACCGCACCCCACTGAACTGCTATGCAATGCAATGCAATGCAGTGGCGGCACTACTGTGCAATACAGTGGCCGCAGTGCAGTCCCACTGCATCCATATTCAGAACAAAACAATAATTACTATAATCAAAGACAGACAGACAGACAGACAGACAGACAGACAGACAGACAGACAGTACAGTACAGTACAGTACAGTACAGTACAGTACAGTACAGTACAGTACAGTACAGTACAGTTCAGCTTCAGATGTAAGATTTAAGATTTAAGCATTTAAGTTATAAGTTATTAGTTAGTTAGTTGAGTACGTTACCTACACGATCAAGGCCAATGTAATGAGCTTTGACACGGCATGCATTCTGACACTGACATTAATCGTTTCCGGATCAGCTTTGAACCCACAATCTGACTCCGCCACTAACCATTTCCGAAGAATTTCTCGGACTCCTGCTGTTTTCATCAATAATTACTGTTGATAGATCGCTCGGGCAATTTGAAATTCTGCAGAAACTTGCATGCAAAATTAAATAGCAATGCAGTGCAGTACTAATGCATCGCTGTGATTTTGGGATGATTTTGTACTCTAATTTTTTTACGCAATGCAGTTCTTAGAGCCCTCGGGCAGCTAGAAATGCTGGCCATTTTTTTATCACTAAGTTCACAATGTGGGTACCGCACCCCACTGAACTGCTATGCAATGCAATGCAATGCAGTGGCGGCACTACTGTGCAATACAGTGGCCGCAGTGCAGTCCCACTGCATCCATATTCAGAACAAAACAATAATTACTATAATCAAAGACAGACAGACAGACAGACAGACAGACAGACAGACAGACAGACAGTACAGTACAGTACAGTACAGTACAGTACAGTACAGTACAGTACAGTACAGTACAGTACAGTTCAGCTTCAGATGTAAGATTTAAGATTTAAGCATTTAAGTTATAAGTTATTAGTTAGTTAGTTGAGTACGTTACCTACACGATCAAGGCCAATGTAATGAGCTTTGACACGGCATGCATTCTGACACTGACATTAATCGTTTCCGGATCAGCTTTGAACCCACAATCTGACTCCGCCACTAACCATTTCCGAAGAATTTCTCGGACTCCTGCTGTTTTCATCAATAATTACTGTTGATAGATCGCTCGGGCAATTTGAAATTCTGCAGAAACTTGCATGCAAAATTAAATAGCAATGCAGTGCAGTACTAATGCATCGCTGTGATTTTGGGATGATTTTGTACTCTAATTTTTTTACGCAATGCAGTTCTTAGAGCCCTCGGGCAGCTAGAAATGCTGGCCATTTTTTTATCACTAAGTTCACAATGTGGGTACCGCACCCCACTGAACTGCTATGCAATGCAATGCAATGCAGTGGCGGCACTACTGTGCAATACAGTGGCCGCAGTGCAGTCCCACTGCATCCATATTCAGAACAAAACAATAATTACTATAATCAAAGACAGACAGACAGACAGACAGACAGACAGACAGACAGACAGACAGTACAGTACAGTACAGTACAGTACAGTACAGTACAGTACAGTACAGTACAGTACAGTACAGTACAGTTCAGCTTCAGATGTAAGATTTAAGATTTAAGCATTTAAGTTATAAGTTATTAGTTAGTTAGTTGAGTACGTTACCTACACGATCAAGGCCAATGTAATGAGCTTTGACACGGCATGCATTCTGACACTGACATTAATCGTTTCCGGATCAGCTTTGAACCCACAATCTGACTCCGCCACTAACCATTTCCGAAGAATTTCTCGGACTCCTGCTGTTTTCATCAATAATTACTGTTGATAGATCGCTCGGGCAATTTGAAATTCTGCAGAAACTTGCATGCAAAATTAAATAGCAATGCAGTGCAGTACTAATGCATCGCTGTGATTTTGGGATGATTTTGTACTCTAATTTTTTTACGCAATGCAGTTCTTAGAGCCCTCGGGCAGCTAGAAATGCTGGCCATTTTTTTATCACTAAGTTCACAATGTGGGTACCGCACCCCACTGAACTGCTATGCAATGCAATGCAATGCAGTGGCGGCACTACTGTGCAATACAGTGGCCGCAGTGCAGTCCCACTGCATCCATATTTAGAACAAAACAATAATTACTATAATCAAAGACAGACAGACAGACAGACAGACAGACAGACAGACAGACAGACAGTACAGTACAGTACAGTACAGTACAGTACAGTACAGTACAGTACAGTACAGTACAGTTCAGCTTCAGATGTAAGATTTAAGATTTAAGCATTTAAGTTATAAGTTATTAGTTAGTTAGTTGAGTACGTTACCTACACGATCAAGGCCAATGTAATGAGCTTTGACACGGCATGCATTCTGACACTGACATTAATCGTTTCCGGATCAGCTTTGAACCCACAATCTGACTCCGCCACTAACCATTTCCGAAGAATTTCTCGGACTCCTGCTGTTTTCATCAATAATTACTGTTGATAGATCGCTCGGGCAATTTGAAATTCTGCAGAAACTTGCATGCAAAATTAAATAGCAATGCAGTGCAGTACTAATGCATCGCTGTGATTTTGGGATGATTTTGTACTCTAATTTTTTTACGCAATGCAGTTCTTAGAGCCCTCGGGCAGCTAGAAATGCTGGCCATTTTTTTATCACTAAGTTCACAATGTGGGTACCGCACCCCACTGAACTGCTATGCAATGCAATGCAATGCAGTGGCGGCACTACTGTGCAATACAGTGGCCGCAGTGCAGTCCCACTGCATCCATATTCAGAACAAAACAATAATTACTATAATCAAAGACAGACAGACAGACAGACAGACAGACAGACAGACAGACAGACAGTACAGTACAGTACAGTACAGTACAGTACAGTACAGTACAGTACAGTACAGTACAGTTCAGCTTCAGATGTAAGATTTAAGATTTAAGCATTTTTAAGTTATTAGTTAGTTAGTTGAGTACGTTACCTACACGATCAAGGCCAATGTAATGAGCTTTGACACGGCATGCATTCTGACACTGACATTAATCGTTTCCGGATCAGCTTTGAACCCACAATCTGACTCCGCCACTAACCATTTCCGAAGAATTTCTCGGACTCCTGCTGTTTTCATCAATAATTACTGTTGATAGATCGCTCGGGCAATTTGAAATTCTGCAGAAACTTGCATGCAAAATTAAATAGCAATGCAGTGCAGTACTAATGCATCGCTGTGATTTTGGGATGATTTTGTACTCTAATTTTTTTACGCAATGCAGTTCTTAGAGCCCTCGGGCAGCTAGAAATGCTGGCCATTTTTTTATCACTAAGTTCACAATGTGGGTACCGCACCCCACTGAACTGCTATGCAATGCAATGCAATGCAGTGGCGGCACTACTGTGCAATACAGTGGCCGCAGTGCAGTCCCACTGCATCCATATTCAGAACAAAACAATAATTACTATAATCAAAGACAGACAGACAGACAGACAGACAGACAGACAGACAGACAGACAGTACAGTACAGTACAGTACAGTACAGTACAGTACAGTACAGTACAGTACAGTACAGTTCAGCTTCAGATGTAAGATTTAAGATTTAAGCATTTAAGTTATAAGTTATTAGTTAGTTAGTTGAGTACGTTACCTACACGATCAAGGCCAATGTAATGAGCTTTGACACGGCATGCATTCTGACACTGACATTAATCGTTTCCGGATCAGCTTTGAACCCACAATCTGACTCCGCCACTAACCATTTCCGAAGAATTTCTCGGACTCCTGCTGTTTTCATCAATAATTACTGTTGATAGATCGCTCGGGCAATTTGAAATTCTGCAGAAACTTGCATGCAAAATTAAATAGCAATGCAGTGCAGTACTAATGCATCGCTGTGATTTTGGGATGATTTTGTACTCTAATTTTTTTACGCAATGCAGTTCTTAGAGCCCTCGGGCAGCTAGAAATGCTGGCCATTTTTTTATCACTAAGTTCACAATGTGGGTACCGCACCCCACTGAACTGCTATGCAATGCAATGCAATGCAGTGGCGGCACTACTGTGCAATACAGTGGCCGCAGTGCAGTCCCACTGCATCCATATTCAGAACAAAACAATAATTACTATAATCAAAGACAGACAGACAGACAGACAGACAGACAGACAGACAGACAGACAGTACAGTACAGTACAGTACAGTACAGTACAGTACAGTACAGTACAGTACAGTACAGTTCAGCTTCAGATGTAAGATTTAAGATTTAAGCATTTAAGTTATAAGTTATTAGTTAGTTAGTTGAGTACGTTACCTACACGATCAAGGCCAATGTAATGAGCTTTGACACGGCATGCATTCTGACACTGACATTAATCGTTTCCGGATCAGCTTTGAACCCACAATCTGACTCCGCCACTAACCATTTCCGAAGAATTTCTCGGACTCCTGCTGTTTTCATCAATAATTACTGTTGATAGATCGCTCGGGCAATTTGAAATTCTGCAGAAACTTGCATGCAAAATTAAATAGCAATGCAGTGCAGTACTAATGCATCGCTGTGATTTTGGGATGATTTTGTACTCTAATTTTTTTACGCAATGCAGTTCTTAGAGCCCTCGGGCAGCTAGAAATGCTGGCCATTTTTTTATCACTAAGTTCACAATGTGGGTACCGCACCCCACTGAACTGCTATGCAATGCAATGCAATGCAGTGGCGGCACTACTGTGCAATACAGTGGCCGCAGTGCAGTCCCACTGCATCCATATTCAGAACAAAACAATAATTACTATAATCAAAGACAGACAGACAGACAGACAGACAGACAGACAGACAGACAGACAGTACAGTACAGTACAGTACAGTACAGTACAGTACAGTACAGTACAGTACAGTACAGTACAGTACAGTTCAGCTTCAGATGTAAGATTTAAGATTTAAGCATTTAAGTTATAAGTTATTAGTTAGTTAGTTGAGTACGTTACCTACACGATCAAGGCCAATGTAATGAGCTTTGACACGGCATGCATTCTGACACTGACATTAATCGTTTCCGGATCAGCTTTGAACCCACAATCTGACTCCGCCACTAACCATTTCCGAAGAATTTCTCGGACTCCTGCTGTTTTCATCAATAATTACTGTTGATAGATCGCTCGGGCAATTTGAAATTCTGCAGAAACTTGCATGCAAAATTAAATAGCAATGCAGTGCAGTACTAATGCATCGCTGTGATTTTGGGATGATTTTGTACTCTAATTTTTTTACGCAATGCAGTTCTTAGAGCCCTCGGGCAGCTAGAAATGCTGGCCATTTTTTTATCACTAAGTTCACAATGTGGGTACCGCACCCCACTGAACTGCTATGCAATGCAATGCAATGCAGTGGCGGCACTACTGTGCAATACAGTGGCCGCAGTGCAGTCCCACTGCATCCATATTCAGAACAAAACAATAATTACTATAATCAAAGACAGACAGACAGACAGACAGACAGACAGACAGACAGACAGTACAGTACAGTACAGTACAGTACAGTACAGTACAGTACAGTACAGTACAGTACAGTTCAGCTTCAGATGTAAGATTTAAGATTTAAGCATTTAAGTTATAAGTTATTAGTTAGTTAGTTGAGTACGTTACCTACACGATCAAGGCCAATGTAATGAGCTTTGACACGGCATGCATTCTGACACTGACATTAATCGTTTCCGGATCAGCTTTGAACCCACAATCTGACTCCGCCACTAACCATTTCCGAAGAATTTCTCGGACTCCTGCTGTTTTCATCAATAATTACTGTTGATAGATCGCTCGGGCAATTTGAAATTCTGCAGAAACTTGCATGCAAAATTAAATAGCAATGCAGTGCAGTACTAATGCATCGCTGTGATTTTGGGATGATTTTGTACTCTAATTTTTTTACGCAATGCAGTTCTTAGAGCCCTCGGGCAGCTAGAAATGCTGGCCATTTTTTTATCACTAAGTTCACAATGTGGGTACCGCACCCCACTGAACTGCTATGCAATGCAATGCAATGCAGTGGCGGCACTACTGTGCAATACAGTGGCCGCAGTGCAGTCCCACTGCATCCATATTCAGAACAAAACAATAATTACTATAATCAAAGACAGACAGACAGACAGACAGACAGACAGACAGACAGACAGACAGTACAGTACAGTACAGTACAGTACAGTACAGTACAGTACAGTACAGTACAGTACAGTTCAGCTTCAGATGTAAGATTTAAGATTTAAGCATTTAAGTTATAAGTTATTAGTTAGTTAGTTGAGTACGTTACCTACACGATCAAGGCCAATGTAATGAGCTTTGACACGGC
Organism: Flabesymbios commensalis; assembly: GCA_964017125.1. Classification (NCBI taxonomy): domain Eukaryota; kingdom Metazoa; phylum Annelida; class Polychaeta; order Terebellida; family Flabelligeridae; genus Flabesymbios; species Flabesymbios commensalis. The sequence goes on from CAXHKU010000492.1 coordinate 29,623, forward strand.
ATGCATTCTGACACTGACATTAATCGTTTCCGGATCAGCTTTGAACCCACAATCTGACTCCGCCACTAACCATTTCCGAAGAATTTCTCGGACTCCTGCTGTTTTCATCAATAATTACTGTTGATAGATCGCTCGGGCAATTTGAAATTCTGCAGAAACTTGCATGCAAAATTAAATAGCAATGCAGTGCAGTACTAATGCATCGCTGTGATTTTGGGATGATTTTGTACTCTAATTTTTTTACGCAATGCAGTTCTTAGAGCCCTCGGGCAGCTAGAAATGCTGGCCATTTTTTTATCACTAAGTTCACAATGTGGGTACCGCACCCCACTGAACTGCTATGCAATGCAATGCAATGCAGTGGCGGCACTACTGTGCAATACAGTGGCCGCAGTGCAGTCCCACTGCATCCATATTCAGAACAAAACAATAATTACTATAATCAAAGACAGACAGACAGACAGACAGACAGACAGACAGACAGACAGACAGTACAGTACAGTACAGTACAGTACAGTACAGTACAGTACAGTACAGTACAGTACAGTTCAGCTTCAGATGTAAGATTTAAGATTTAAGCATTTAAGTTATAAGTTATTAGTTAGTTAGTTGAGTACGTTACCTACACGATCAAGGCCAATGTAATGAGCTTTGACACGGCATGCATTCTGACACTGACATTAATCGTTTCCGGATCAGCTTTGAACCCACAATCTGACTCCGCCACTAACCATTTCCGAAGAATTTCTCGGACTCCTGCTGTTTTCATCAATAATTACTGTTGATAGATCGCTCGGGCAATTTGAAATTCTGCAGAAACTTGCATGCAAAATTAAATAGCAATGCAGTGCAGTACTAATGCATCGCTGTGATTTTGGGATGATTTTGTACTCTAATTTTTTTACGCAATGCAGTTCTTAGAGCCCTCGGGCAGCTAGAAATGCTGGCCATTTTTTTATCACTAAGTTCACAATGTGGGTACCGCACCCCACTGAACTGCTATGCAATGCAATGCAATGCAGTGGCGGCACTACTGTGCAATACAGTGGCCGCAGTGCAGTCCCACTGCATCCATATTCAGAACAAAACAATAATTACTATAATCAAAGACAGACAGACAGACAGACAGACAGACAGACAGACAGACAGACAGTACAGTACAGTACAGTACAGTACAGTACAGTACAGTACAGTACAGTACAGTACAGTACAGTTCAGCTTCAGATGTAAGATTTAAGATTTAAGCATTTAAGTTATAAGTTATTAGTTAGTTAGTTGAGTACGTTACCTACACGATCAAGGCCAATGTAATGAGCTTTGACACGGCATGCATTCTGACACTGACATTAATCGTTTCCGGATCAGCTTTGAACCCACAATCTGACTCCGCCACTAACCATTTCCGAAGAATTTCTCGGACTCCTGCTGTTTTCATCAATAATTACTGTTGATAGATCGCTCGGGCAATTTGAAATTCTGCAGAAACTTGCATGCAAAATTAAATAGCAATGCAGTGCAGTACTAATGCATCGCTGTGATTTTGGGATGATTTTGTACTCTAATTTTTTTACGCAATGCAGTTCTTAGAGCCCTCGGGCAGCTAGAAATGCTGGCCATTTTTTTATCACTAAGTTCACAATGTGGGTACCGCACCCCACTGAACTGCTATGCAATGCAATGCAATGCAGTGGCGGCACTACTGTGCAATACAGTGGCCGCAGTGCAGTCCCACTGCATCCATATTCAGAACAAAACAATAATTACTATAATCAAAGACAGACAGACAGACAGACAGACAGACAGACAGACAGACAGACAGTACAGTACAGTACAGTACAGTACAGTACAGTACAGTACAGTACAGTACAGTACAGTACAGTTCAGCTTCAGATGTAAGATTTAAGATTTAAGCATTTAAGTTATAAGTTATTAGTTAGTTAGTTGAGTACGTTACCTACACGATCAAGGCCAATGTAATGAGCTTTGACACGGCATGCATTCTGACACTGACATTAATCGTTTCCGGATCAGCTTTGAACCCACAATCTGACTCCGCCACTAACCATTTCCGAAGAATTTCTCGGACTCCTGCTGTTTTCATCAATAATTACTGTTGATAGATCGCTCGGGCAATTTGAAATTCTGCAGAAACTTGCATGCAAAATTAAATAGCAATGCAGTGCAGTACTAATGCATCGCTGTGATTTTGGGATGATTTTGTACTCTAATTTTTTTACGCAATGCAGTTCTTAGAGCCCTCGGGCAGCTAGAAATGCTGGCCATTTTTTTATCACTAAGTTCACAATGTGGGTACCGCACCCCACTGAACTGCTATGCAATGCAATGCAATGCAGTGGCGGCACTACTGTGCAATACAGTGGCCGCAGTGCAGTCCCACTGCATCCATATTCAGAACAAAACAATAATTACTATAATCAAAGACAGACAGACAGACAGACAGACAGACAGACAGACAGACAGACAGTACAGTACAGTACAGTACAGTACAGTACAGTACAGTACAGTACAGTACAGTACAGTTCAGCTTCAGATGTAAGATTTAAGATTTAAGCATTTAAGTTATAAGTTATTAGTTAGTTAGTTGAGTACGTTACCTACACGATCAAGGCCAATGTAATGAGCTTTGACACGGCATGCATTCTGACACTGACATTAATCGTTTCCGGATCAGCTTTGAACCCACAATCTGACTCCGCCACTAACCATTTCCGAAGAATTTCTCGGACTCCTGCTGTTTTCATCAATAATTACTGTTGATAGATCGCTCGGGCAATTTGAAATTCTGCAGAAACTTGCATGCAAAATTAAATAGCAATGCAGTGCAGTACTAATGCATCGCTGTGATTTTGGGATGATTTTGTACTCTAATTTTTTTACGCAATGCAGTTCTTAGAGCCCTCGGGCAGCTAGAAATGCTGGCCATTTTTTTATCACTAAGTTCACAATGTGGGTACCGCACCCCACTGAACTGCTATGCAATGCAATGCAATGCAGTGGCGGCACTACTGTGCAATACAGTGGCCGCAGTGCAGTCCCACTGCATCCATATTCAGAACAAAACAATAATTACTATAATCAAAGACAGACAGACAGACAGACAGACAGACAGACAGACAGACAGACAGCAGTACAGTACAGTACAGTACAGTACAGTACAGTACAGTACAGTACAGTACAGTACAGTTCAGCTTCAGATAGTTATAAGTTATTAGTTAGTTAGTTGAGTACGTTACCTACACGATCAAGGCCAATGTAATGAGCTTTGACACGGCATGCATTCTGACACTGACATTAATCGTTTCCGGATCAGCTTTGAACCCACAATCTGACTCCGCCACTAACCATTTCCGAAGAATTTCTCGGACTCCTGCTGTTTTCATCAATAATTACTGTTGATAGATCGCTCGGGCAATTTGAAATTCTGCAGAAACTTGCATGCAAAATTAAATAGCAATGCAGTGCAGTACTAATGCATCGCTGTGATTTTGGGATGATTTTGTACTCTAATTTTTTTACGCAATGCAGTTCTTAGAGCCCTCGGGCAGCTAGAAATGCTGGCCATTTTTTTATCACTAAGTTCACAATGTGGGTACCGCACCCCACTGAACTGCTATGCAATGCAATGCAATGCAGTGGCGGCACTACTGTGCAATACAGTGGCCGCAGTGCAGTCCCACTGCATCCATATTCAGAACAAAACAATAATTACTATAATCAAAGACAGACAGACAGACAGACAGACAGACAGACAGACAGACAGACAGTACAGTACAGTACAGTACAGTACAGTACAGTACAGTACAGTACAGTACAGTACAGTTCAGCTTCAGATGTAAGATTTAAGATTTTAGCATTTAAGTTATAAATTATTAGTTAGTTAGTTGAGTACGTTACCTACACGATCAAGGCCAATGTAATGAGCTTTGACACGGCATGCATTCTGACACTGACATTAATCGTTTCCGGATCAGCTTTGAACCCACAATCTGACTCCGCCACTAACCATTTCCGAAGAATTTCTCGGACTCCTGCTGTTTTCATCAATAATTACTGTTGATAGATCGCTCGGGCAATTTGAAATTCTGCAGAAACTTGCATGCAAAATTAAATAGCAATGCAGTGCAGTACTAATGCATCGCTGTGATTTTGGGATGATTTTGTACTCTAATTTTTTTACGCAATGCAGTTCTTAGAGCCCTCGGGCAGCTAGAAATGCTGGCCATTTTTTTATCACTAAGTTCACAATGTGGGTACCGCACCCCACTGAACTGCTATGCAATGCAATGCAATGCAGTGGCGGCACTACTGTGCAATACAGTGGCCGCAGTGCAGTCCCACTGCATCCATATTCAGAACAAAACAATAATTACTATAATCAAAGACAGACAGACAGACAGACAGACAGACAGACAGACAGACAGACAGTACAGTACAGTACAGTACAGTACAGTACAGTACAGTACAGTACAGTACAGTACAGTTCAGCTTCAGATGTAAGATTTAAGATTTAAGCATTTAAGTTATAAGTTATTAGTTAGTTAGTTGAGTACGTTACCTACACGATCAAGGCCAATGTAATGAGCTTTGACACGGCATGCATTCTGACACTGACATTAATCGTTTCCGGATCAGCTTTGAACCCACAATCTGACTCCGCCACTAACCATTTCCGAAGAATTTCTCGGACTCCTGCTGTTTTCATCAATAATTACTGTTGATAGATCGCTCGGGCAATTTGAAATTCTGCAGAAACTTGCATGCAAAATTAAATAGCAATGCAGTGCAGTACTAATGCATCGCTGTGATTTTGGGATGATTTTGTACTCTAATTTTTTTACGCAATGCAGTTCTTAGAGCCCTCGGGCAGCTAGAAATGCTGGCCATTTTTTTATCACTAAGTTCACAATGTGGGTACCGCACCCCACTGAACTGCTATGCAATGCAATGCAATGCAGTGGCGGCACTACTGTGCAATACAGTGGCCGCAGTGCAGTCCCACTGCATCCATATTCAGAACAAAACAATAATTACTATAATCAAAGACAGACAGACAGACAGACAGACAGACAGACAGACAGTACAGTACAGTACAGTACAGTACAGTACAGTACAGTACAGTACAGTACAGTACAGTTCAGCTTCAGATGTAAGATTTAAGATTTAAGCATTTAAGTTATAAGTTATTAGTTAGTTAGTTGAGTACGTTACCTACACGATCAAGGCCAATGTAATGAGCTTTGACACGGCATGCATTCTGACACTGACATTAATCGTTTCCGGATCAGCTTTGAACCCACAATCTGACTCCGCCACTAACCATTTCCGAAGAATTTCTCGGACTCCTGCTGTTTTCATCAATAATTACTGTTGATAGATCGCTCGGGCAATTTGAAATTCTGCAGAAACTTGCATGCAAAATTAAATAGCAATGCAGTGCAGTACTAATGCATCGCTGTGATTTTGGGATGATTTTGTACTCTAATTTTTTTACGCAATGCAGTTCTTAGAGCCCTCGGGCAGCTAGAAATGCTGGCCATTTTTTTATCACTAAGTTCACAATGTGGGTACCGCACCCCACTGAACTGCTATGCAATGCAATGCAATGCAGTGGCGGCACTACTGTGCAATACAGTGGCCGCAGTGCAGTCCCACTGCATCCATATTCAGAACAAAACAATAATTACTATAATCAAAGACAGACAGACAGACAGACAGACAGACAGACAGACAGACAGACAGTACAGTACAGTACAGTACAGTACAGTACAGTACAGTACAGTACAGTACAGTACAGTTCAGCTTCAGATGTAAGATTTAAGATTTAAGCATTTAAGTTATAAGTTATTAGTTAGTTAGTTGAGTACGTTACCTACACGATCAAGGCCAATGTAATGAGCTTTGACACGGCATGCATTCTGACACTGACATTAATCGTTTCCGGATCAGCTTTGAACCCACAATCTGACTCCGCCACTAACCATTTCCGAAGAATTTCTCGGACTCCTGCTGTTTTCATCAATAATTACTGTTGATAGATCGCTCGGGCAATTTGAAATTCTGCAGAAACTTGCATGCAAAATTAAATAGCAATGCAGTGCAGTACTAATGCATCGCTGTGATTTTGGGATGATTTTGTACTCTAATTTTTTTACGCAATGCAGTTCTTAGAGCCCTCGGGCAGCTAGAAATGCTGGCCATTTTTTTATCACTAAGTTCACAATGTGGGTACCGCACCCCACTGAACTGCTATGCAATGCAATGCAATGCAGTGGCGGCACTACTGTGCAATACAGTGGCCGCAGTGCAGTCCCACTGCATCCATATTCAGAACAAAACAATAATTACTATAATCAAAGACAGACAGACAGACAGACAGACAGACAGACAGACAGACAGACAGTACAGTACAGTACAGTACAGTACAGTACAGTACAGTACAGTACAGTACAGTACAGTTCAGCTTCAGATGTAAGATTTAAGATTTAAGCATTTAAGTTATAAGTTATTAGTTAGTTAGTTGAGTACGTTACCTACACGATCAAGGCCAATGTAATGAGCTTTGACACGGCATGCATTCTGACACTGACATTAATCGTTTCCGGATCAGCTTTGAACCCACAATCTGACTCCGCCACTAACCATTTCCGAAGAATTTCTCGGACTCCTGCTGTTTTCATCAATAATTACTGTTGATAGATCGCTCGGGCAATTTGAAATTCTGCAGAAACTTGCATGCAAAATTAAATAGCAATGCAGTGCAGTACTAATGCATCGCTGTGATTTTGGGATGATTTTGTACTCTAATTTTTTTACGCAATGCAGTTCTTAGAGCCCTCGGGCAGCTAGAAATGCTGGCCATTTTTTTATCACTAAGTTCACAATGTGGGTACCGCACCCCACTGAACTGCTATGCAATGCAATGCAATGCAGTGGCGGCACTACTGTGCAATACAGTGGCCGCAGTGCAGTCCCACTGCATCCATATTCAGAACAAAACAATAATTACTATAATCAAAGACAGACAGACAGACAGACAGACAGACAGACAGACAGTACAGTACAGTACAGTACAGTACAGTACAGTACAGTACAGTACAGTACAGTACAGTTCAGCTTCAGATGTAAGATTTAAGATTTAAGCATTTAAGTTATAAGTTATTAGTTAGTTAGTTGAGTACGTTACCTACACGATCAAGGCCAATGTAATGAGCTTTGACACGGCATGCATTCTGACACTGACATTAATCGTTTCCGGATCAGCTTTGAACCCACAATCTGACTCCGCCACTAACCATTTCCGAAGAATTTCTCGGACTCCTGCTGTTTTCATCAATAATTACTGTTGATAGATCGCTCGGGCAATTTGAAATTCTGCAGAAACTTGCATGCAAAATTAAATAGCAATGCAGTGCAGTACTAATGCATCGCTGTGATTTTGGGATGATTTTGTACTCTAATTTTTTTACGCAATGCAGTTCTTAGAGCCCTCGGGCAGCTAGAAATGCTGGCCATTTTTTTATCACTAAGTTCACAATGTGGGTACCGCACCCCACTGAACTGCTATGCAATGCAATGCAATGCAGTGGCGGCACTACTGTGCAATACAGTGGCCGCAGTGCAGTCCCACTGCATCCATATTCAGAACAAAACAATAATTACTATAATCAAAGACAGACAGACAGACAGACAGACAGACAGACAGACAGACAGACAGTACAGTACAGTACAGTACAGTACAGTACAGTACAGTACAGTACAGTACAGTACAGTTCAGCTTCAGATGTAAGATTTAAGATTTAAGCATTTAAGTTATAAGTTATTAGTTAGTTAGTTGAGTACGTTACCTACACGATCAAGGCCAATGTAATGAGCTTTGACACGGCATGCATTCTGACACTGACATTAATCGTTTCCGGATCAGCTTTGAACCCACAATCTGACTCCGCCACTAACCATTTCCGAAGAATTTCTCGGACTCCTGCTGTTTTCATCAATAATTACTGTTGATAGATCGCTCGGGCAATTTGAAATTCTGCAGAAACTTGCATGCAAAATTAAATAGCAATGCAGTGCAGTACTAATGCATCGCTGTGATTTTGGGATGATTTTGTACTCTAATTTTTTTACGCAATGCAGTTCTTAGAGCCCTCGGGCAGCTAGAAATGCTGGCCATTTTTTTATCACTAAGTTCACAATGTGGGTACCGCACCCCACTGAACTGCTATGCAATGCAATGCAATGCAGTGGCGGCACTACTGTGCAATACAGTGGCCGCAGTGCAGTCCCACTGCATCCATATTCAGAACAAAACAATAATTACTATAATCAAAGACAGACAGACAGACAGACAGACAGACAGACAGACAGACAGACAGACAGTACAGTACAGTACAGTACAGTACAGTACAGTACAGTACAGTACAGTACAGTACAGTTCAGCTTCAGATGTAAGATTTAAGATTTAAGCATTTAAGTTATAAGTTATTAGTTAGTTAGTTGAGTACGTTACCTACACGATCAAGGCCAATGTAATGAGCTTTGACACGGCATGCATTCTGACACTGACATTAATCGTTTCCGGATCAGCTTTGAACCCACAATCTGACTCCGCCACTAACCATTTCCGAAGAATTTCTCGGACTCCTGCTGTTTTCATCAATAATTACTGTTGATAGATCGCTCGGGCAATTTGAAATTCTGCAGAAACTTGCATGCAAAATTAAATAGCAATGCAGTGCAGTACTAATGCATCGCTGTGATTTTGGGATGATTTTGTACTCTAATTTTTTTACGCAATGCAGTTCTTAGAGCCCTCGGGCAGCTAGAAATGCTGGCCATTTTTTTATCACTAAGTTCACAATGTGGGTACCGCACCCCACTGAACTGCTATGCAATGCAATGCAATGCAGTGGCGGCACTACTGTGCAATACAGTGGCCGCAGTGCAGTCCCACTGCATCCATATTCAGAACAAAACAATAATTACTATAATCAAAGACAGACAGACAGACAGACAGACAGACAGACAGACAGACAGACAGTACAGTACAGTACAGTACAGTACAGTACAGTACAGTACAGTACAGTACAGTACAGTTCAGCTTCAGATGTAAGATTTAAGATTTTAGCATTTAAGTTATAAATTATTAGTTAGTTAGTTGAGTACGTTACCTACACGATCAAGGCCAATGTAATGAGCTTTGACACGGCATGCATTCTGACACTGACATTAATCGTTTCCGGATCAGCTTTGAACCCACAATCTGACTCCGCCACTAACCATTTCCGAAGAATTTCTCGGACTCCTGCTGTTTTCATCAATAATTACTGTTGATAGATCGCTCGGGCAATTTGAAATTCTGCAGAAACTTGCATGCAAAATTAAATAGCAATGCAGTGCAGTACTAATGCATCGCTGTGATTTTGGGATGATTTTGTACTCTAATTTTTTTACGCAATGCAGTTCTTAGAGCCCTCGGGCAGCTAGAAATGCTGGCCATTTTTTTATCACTAAGTTCACAATGTGGGTACCGCACCCCACTGAACTGCTATGCAATGCAATGCAATGCAGTGGCGGCACTACTGTGCAATACAGTGGCCGCAGTGCAGTCCCACTGCATCCATATTCAGAACAAAACAATAATTACTATAATCAAAGACAGACAGACAGACAGACAGACAGACAGACAGACAGACAGACAGTACAGTACAGTACAGTACAGTACAGTACAGTACAGTACAGTACAGTACAGTACAGTTCAGCTTCAGATGTAAGATTTAAGATTTAAGCATTTAAGTTATAAGTTATTAGTTAGTTAGTTGAGTACGTTACCTACACGATCAAGGCCAATGTAATGAGCTTTGACACGGCATGCATTCTGACACTGACATTAATCGTTTCCGGATCAGCTTTGAACCCACAATCTGACTCCGCCACTAACCATTTCCGAAGAATTTCTCGGACTCCTGCTGTTTTCATCAATAATTACTGTTGATAGATCGCTCGGGCAATTTGAAATTCTGCAGAAACTTGCATGCAAAATTAAATAGCAATGCAGTGCAGTACTAATGCATCGCTGTGATTTTGGGATGATTTTGTACTCTAATTTTTTTACGCAATGCAGTTCTTAGAGCCCTCGGGCAGCTAGAAATGCTGGCCATTTTTTTATCACTAAGTTCACAATGTGGGTACCGCACCCCACTGAACTGCTATGCAATGCAATGCAATGCAGTGGCGGCACTACTGTGCAATACAGTGGCCGCAGTGCAGTCCCACTGCATCCATATTCAGAACAAAACAATAATTACTATAATCAAAGACAGACAGACAGACAGACAGACAGACAGACAGACAGTACAGTACAGTACAGTACAGTACAGTACAGTACAGTACAGTACAGTACAGTACAGTTCAGCTTCAGATGTAAGATTTAAGATTTAAGCATTTAAGTTATAAGTTATTAGTTAGTTAGTTGAGTACGTTACCTACACGATCAAGGCCAATGTAATGAGCTTTGACACGGCATGCATTCTGACACTGACATTAATCGTTTCCGGATCAGCTTTGAACCCACAATCTGACTCCGCCACTAACCATTTCCGAAGAATTTCTCGGACTCCTGCTGTTTTCATCAATAATTACTGTTGATAGATCGCTCGGGCAATTTGAAATTCTGCAGAAACTTGCATGCAAAATTAAATAGCAATGCAGTGCAGTACTAATGCATCGCTGTGATTTTGGGATGATTTTGTACTCTAATTTTTTTACGCAATGCAGTTCTTAGAGCCCTCGGGCAGCTAGAAATGCTGGCCATTTTTTTATCACTAAGTTCACAATGTGGGTACCGCACCCCACTGAACTGCTATGCAATGCAATGCAATGCAGTGGCGGCACTACTGTGCAATACAGTGGCCGCAGTGCAGTCCCACTGCATCCATATTCAGAACAAAACAATAATTACTATAATCAAAGACAGACAGACAGACAGACAGACAGACAGACAGACAGACAGACAGTACAGTACAGTACAGTACAGTACAGTACAGTACAGTACAGTACAGTACAGTACAGTTCAGCTTCAGATGTAAGATTTAAGATTTAAGCATTTAAGTTATAAGTTATTAGTTAGTTAGTTGAGTACGTTACCTACACGATCAAGGCCAATGTAATGAGCTTTGACACGGCATGCATTCTGACACTGACATTAATCGTTTCCGGATCAGCTTTGAACCCACAATCTGACTCCGCCACTAACCATTTCCGAAGAATTTCTCGGACTCCTGCTGTTTTCATCAATAATTACTGTTGATAGATCGCTCGGGCAATTTGAAATTCTGCAGAAACTTGCATGCAAAATTAAATAGCAATGCAGTGCAGTACTAATGCATCGCTGTGATTTTGGGATGATTTTGTACTCTAATTTTTTTACGCAATGCAGTTCTTAGAGCCCTCGGGCAGCTAGAAATGCTGGCCATTTTTTTATCACTAAGTTCACAATGTGGGTACCGCACCCCACTGAACTGCTATGCAATGCAATGCAATGCAGTGGCGGCACTACTGTGCAATACAGTGGCCGCAGTGCAGTCCCACTGCATCCATATTCAGAACAAAACTATAATTACTATAATCAAAGACAGACAGACAGACAGACAGACAGACAGACAGACAGACAGACAGACAGTACAGTACAGTACAGTACAGTACAGTACAGTACAGTACAGTACAGTACAGTACAGTTCAGCTTCAGATGTAAGATTTAAGATTTAAGCATTTAAGTTATAAGTTATTAGTTAGTTAGTTGAGTACGTTACCTACACGATCAAGGCCAATGTAATGAGCTTTGACACGGCATGCATTCTGACACTGACATTAATCGTTTCCGGATCAGCTTTGAACCCACAATCTGACTCCGCCACTAACCATTTCCGAAGAATTTCTCGGACTCCTGCTGTTTTCATCAATAATTACTGTTGATAGATCGCTCGGGCAATTTGAAATTCTGCAGAAACTTGCATGCAAAATTAAATAGCAATGCAGTGCAGTACTAATGCATCGCTGTGATTTTGGGATGATTTTGTACTCTAATTTTTTTACGCAATGCAGTTCTTAGAGCCCTCGGGCAGCTAGAAATGCTGGCCATTTTTTTATCACTAAGTTCACAATGTGGGTACCGCACCCCACTGAACTGCTATGCAATGCAATGCAATGCAGTGGCGGCACTACTGTGCAATACAGTGGCCGCAGTGCAGTCCCACTGCATCCATATTCAGAACAAAACAATAATTACTATAATCAAAGACAGACAGACAGACAGACAGACAGACAGACAGACAGACAGACAGTACAGTACAGTACAGTACAGTACAGTACAGTACAGTACAGTACAGTACAGTACAGTTCAGCTTCAGATGTAAGATTTAAGATTTTAGCATTTAAGTTATAAATTATTAGTTAGTTAGTTGAGTACGTTACCTACACGATCAAGGCCAATGTAATGAGCTTTGACACGGCATGCATTCTGACACTGACATTAATCGTTTCCGGATCAGCTTTGAACCCACAATCTGACTCCGCCACTAACCATTTCCGAAGAATTTCTCGGACTCCTGCTGTTTTCATCAATAATTACTGTTGATAGATCGCTCGGGCAATTTGAAATTCTGCAGAAACTTGCATGCAAAATTAAATAGCAATGCAGTGCAGTACTAATGCATCGCTGTGATTTTGGGATGATTTTGTACTCTAATTTTTTTACGCAATGCAGTTCTTAGAGCCCTCGGGCAGCTAGAAATGCTGGCCATTTTTTTATCACTAAGTTCACAATGTGGGTACCGCACCCCACTGAACTGCTATGCAATGCAATGCAATGCAGTGGCGGCACTACTGTGCAATACAGTGGCCGCAGTGCAGTCCCACTGCATCCATATTCAGAACAAAACAATAATTACTATAATCAAAGACAGACAGACAGACAGACAGACAGACAGACAGACAGACAGACAGTACAGTACAGTACAGTACAGTACAGTACAGTACAGTACAGTACAGTACAGTACAGTTCAGCTTCAGATGTAAGATTTAAGATTTAAGCATTTAAGTTATAAGTTATTAGTTAGTTAGTTGAGTACGTTACCTACACGATCAAGGCCAATGTAATGAGCTTTGACACGGCATGCATTCTGACACTGACATTAATCGTTTCCGGATCAGCTTTGAACCCACAATCTGACTCCGCCACTAACCATTTCCGAAGAATTTCTCGGACTCCTGCTGTTTTCATCAATAATTACTGTTGATAGATCGCTCGGGCAATTTGAAATTCTGCAGAAACTTGCATGCAAAATTAAATAGCAATGCAGTGCAGTACTAATGCATCGCTGTGATTTTGGGATGATTTTGTACTCTAATTTTTTTACGCAATGCAGTTCTTAGAGCCCTCGGGCAGCTAGAAATGCTGGCCATTTTTTTATCACTAAGTTCACAATGTGGGTACCGCACCCCACTGAACTGCTATGCAATGCAATGCAATGCAGTGGCGGCACTACTGTGCAATACAGTGGCCGCAGTGCAGTCCCACTGCATCCATATTCAGAACAAAACAATAATTACTATAATCAAAGACAGACAGACAGACAGACAGACAGACAGACAGACAGACAGACAGTACAGTACAGTACAGTACAGTACAGTACAGTACAGTACAGTACAGTACAGTACAGTACAGTACAGTTCAGCTTCAGATGTAAGATTTAAGATTTAAGCATTTAAGTTATAAGTTATTAGTTAGTTAGTTGAGTACGTTACCTACACGATCAAGGCCAATGTAATGAGCTTTGACACGGCATGCATTCTGACACTGACATTAATCGTTTCCGGATCAGCTTTGAACCCACAATCTGACTCCGCCACTAACCATTTCCGAAGAATTTCTCGGACTCCTGCTGTTTTCATCAATAATTACTGTTGATAGATCGCTCGGGCAATTTGAAATTCTGCAGAAACTTGCATGCAAAATTAAATAGCAATGCAGTGCAGTACTAATGCATCGCTGTGATTTTGGGATGATTTTGTACTCTAATTTTTTTACGCAATGCAGTTCTTAGAGCCCTCGGGCAGCTAGAAATGCTGGCCATTTTTTTATCACTAAGTTCACAATGTGGGTACCGCACCCCACTGAACTGCTATGCAATGCAATGCAATGCAGTGGCGGCACTACTGTGCAATACAGTGGCCGCAGTGCAGTCCCACTGCATCCATATTCAGAACAAAACAATAATTACTATAATCAAAGACAGACAGACAGACAGACAGACAGACAGACAGACAGACAGACAGTACAGTACAGTACAGTACAGTACAGTACAGTACAGTACAGTACAGTACAGTACAGTTCAGCTTCAGATGTAAGATTTAAGATTTAAGCATTTAAGTTATAAGTTATTAGTTAGTTAGTTGAGTACGTTACCTACACGATCAAGGCCAATGTAATGAGCTTTGACACGGCATGCATTCTGACACTGACATTAATCGTTTCCGGATCAGCTTTGAACCCACAATCTGACTCCGCCACTAACCATTTCCGAAGAATTTCTCGGACTCCTGCTGTTTTCATCAATAATTACTGTTGATAGATCGCTCGGGCAATTTGAAATTCTGCAGAAACTTGCATGCAAAATTAAATAGCAATGCAGTGCAGTACTAATGCATCGCTGTGATTTTGGGATGATTTTGTACTCTAATTTTTTTACGCAATGCAGTTCTTAGAGCCCTCGGGCAGCTAGAAATGCTGGCCATTTTTTTATCACTAAGTTCACAATGTGGGTACCGCACCCCACTGAACTGCTATGCAATGCAATGCAATGCAGTGGCGGCACTACTGTGCAATACAGTGGCCGCAGTGCAGTCCCACTGCATCCATATTCAGAACAAAACAATAATTACTATAATCAAAGACAGACAGACAGACAGACAGACAGACAGACAGACAGTACAGTACAGTACAGTACAGTACAGTACAGTACAGTACAGTACAGTACAGTACAGTTCAGCTTCAGATGTAAGATTTAAGATTTAAGCATTTAAGTTATAAGTTATTAGTTAGTTAGTTGAGTACGTTACCTACACGATCAAGGCCAATGTAATGAGCTTTGACACGGCATGCATTCTGACACTGACATTAATCGTTTCCGGATCAGCTTTGAACCCACAATCTGACTCCGCCACTAACCATTTCCGAAGAATTTCTCGGACTCCTGCTGTTTTCATCAATAATTACTGTTGATAGATCGCTCGGGCAATTTGAAATTCTGCAGAAACTTGCATGCAAAATTAAATAGCAATGCAGTGCAGTACTAATGCATCGCTGTGATTTTGGGATGATTTTGTACTCTAATTTTTTTACGCAATGCAGTTCTTAGAGCCCTCGGGCAGCTAGAAATGCTGGCCATTTTTTTATCACTAAGTTCACAATGTGGGTACCGCACCCCACTGAACTGCTATGCAATGCAATGCAATGCAGTGGCGGCACTACTGTGCAATACAGTGGCCGCAGTGCAGTCCCACTGCATCCATATTCAGAACAAAACAATAATTACTATAATCAAAGACAGACAGACAGACAGACAGACAGACAGACAGACAGTACAGTACAGTACAGTACAGTACAGTACAGTACAGTACAGTACAGTACAGTACAGTTCAGCTTCAGATGTAAGATTTAAGATTTAAGCATTTAAGTTATAAGTTATTAGTTAGTTAGTTGAGTACGTTACCTACACGATCAAGGCCAATGTAATGAGCTTTGACACGGCATGCATTCTGACACTGACATTAATCGTTTCCGGATCAGCTTTGAACCCACAATCTGACTCCGCCACTAACCATTTCCGAAGAATTTCTCGGACTCCTGCTGTTTTCATCAATAATTACTGTTGATAGATCGCTCGGGCAATTTGAAATTCTGCAGAAACTTGCATGCAAAATTAAATAGCAATGCAGTGCAGTACTAATGCATCGCTGTGATTTTGGGATGATTTTGTACTCTAATTTTTTTACGCAATGCAGTTCTTAGAGCCCTCGGGCAGCTAGAAATGCTGGCCATTTTTTTATCACTAAGTTCACAATGTGGGTACCGCACCCCACTGAACTGCTATGCAATGCAATGCAATGCAGTGGCGGCACTACTGTGCAATACAGTGGCCGCAGTGCAGTCCCACTGCATCCATATTCAGAACAAAACAATAATTACTATAATCAAAGACAGACAGACAGACAGACAGACAGACAGACAGACAGACAGACAGTACAGTACAGTACAGTACAGTACAGTACAGTACAGTACAGTACAGTACAGTACAGTTCAGCTTCAGATGTAAGATTTAAGATTTAAGCATTTAAGTTATAAGTTATTAGTTAGTTAGTTGAGTACGTTACCTACACGATCAAGGCCAATGTAATGAGCTTTGACACGGCATGCATTCTGACACTGACATTAATCGTTTCCGGATCAGCTTTGAACCCACAATCTGACTCCGCCACTAACCATTTCCGAAGAATTTCTCGGACTCCTGCTGTTTTCATCAATAATTACTGTTGATAGATCGCTCGGGCAATTTGAAATTCTGCAGAAACTTGCATGCAAAATTAAATAGCAATGCAGTGCAGTACTAATGCATCGCTGTGATTTTGGGATGATTTTGTACTCTAATTTTTTTACGCAATGCAGTTCTTAGAGCCCTCGGGCAGCTAGAAATGCTGGCCATTTTTTTATCACTAAGTTCACAATGTGGGTACCGCACCCCACTGAACTGCTATGCAATGCAATGCAATGCAGTGGCGGCACTACTGTGCAATACAGTGGCCGCAGTGCAGTCCCACTGCATCCATATTCAGAACAAAACAATAATTACTATAATCAAAGACAGACAGACAGACAGACAGACAGACAGACAGACAGACAGACAGTACAGTACAGTACAGTACAGTACAGTACAGTACAGTACAGTACAGTACAGTACAGTTCAGCTTCAGATGTAAGATTTAAGATTTAAGCATTTAAGTTATAAGTTATTAGTTAGTTAGTTGAGTACGTTACCTACACGATCAAGGCCAATGTAATGAGCTTTGACACGGCATGCATTCTGACACTGACATTAATCGTTTCCGGATCAGCTTTGAACCCACAATCTGACTCCGCCACTAACCATTTCCGAAGAATTTCTCGGACTCCTGCTGTTTTCATCAATAATTACTGTTGATAGATCGCTCGGGCAATTTGAAATTCTGCAGAAACTTGCATGCAAAATTAAATAGCAATGCAGTGCAGTACTAATGCATCGCTGTGATTTTGGGATGATTTTGTACTCTAATTTTTTTACGCAATGCAGTTCTTAGAGCCCTCGGGCAGCTAGAAATGCTGGCCATTTTTTTATCACTAAGTTCACAATGTGGGTACCGCACCCCACTGAACTGCTATGCAATGCAATGCAATGCAGTGGCGGCACTACTGTGCAATACAGTGGCCGCAGTGCAGTCCCACTGCATCCATATTCAGAACAAAACAATAATTACTATAATCAAAGACAGACAGACAGAC
Source organism: Flabesymbios commensalis (assembly GCA_964017125.1). Taxonomy (NCBI): domain Eukaryota; kingdom Metazoa; phylum Annelida; class Polychaeta; order Terebellida; family Flabelligeridae; genus Flabesymbios; species Flabesymbios commensalis. Next base: position 47,237 of record CAXHKU010000492.1, read on the forward strand.
AGACAGACAGACAGACAGACAGACAGACAGACAGACAGTACAGTACAGTACAGTACAGTACAGTACAGTACAGTACAGTACAGTACAGTACAGTACAGTACAGTTCAGCTTCAGATGTAAGATTTAAGCATTTAAGTTATAAGTTATTAGTTAGTTAGTTGAGTACGTTACCTACACGATCAAGGCCAATGTAATGAGCTTTGACACGGCATGCATTCTGACACTGACATTAATCGTTTCCGGATCAGCTTTGAACCCACAATCTGACTCCGCCACTAACCATTTCCGAAGAATTTCTCGGACTCCTGCTGTTTTCATCAATAATTACTGTTGATAGATCGCTCGGGCAATTTGAAATTCTGCAGAAACTTGCATGCAAAATTAAATAGCAATGCAGTGCAGTACTAATGCATCGCTGTGATTTTGGGATGATTTTGTACTCTAATTTTTTTACGCAATGCAGTTCTTAGAGCCCTCGGGCAGCTAGAAATGCTGGCCATTTTTTTATCACTAAGTTCACAATGTGGGTACCGCACCCCACTGAACTGCTATGCAATGCAATGCAATGCAGTGGCGGCACTACTGTGCAATACAGTGGCCGCAGTGCAGTCCCACTGCATCCATATTCAGAACAAAACAATAATTACTATAATCAAAGACAGACAGACAGACAGACAGACAGACAGACAGACAGACAGACAGACAGACAGTACAGTACAGTACAGTACAGTACAGTACAGTACAGTACAGTACAGTACAGTACAGTACAGTTCAGCTTCAGATGTAAGATTTAAGCATTTAAGTTATAAGTTATTAGTTAGTTAGTTGAGTACGTTACCTACACGATCAAGGCCAATGTAATGAGCTTTGACACGGCATGCATTCTGACACTGACATTAATCGTTTCCGGATCAGCTTTGAACCCACAATCTGACTCCGCCACTAACCATTTCCGAAGAATTTCTCGGACTCCTGCTGTTTTCATCAATAATTACTGTTGATAGATCGCTCGGGCAATTTGAAATTCTGCAGAAACTTGCATGCAAAATTAAATAGCAATGCAGTGCAGTACTAATGCATCGCTGTGATTTTGGGATGATTTTGTACTCTAATTTTTTTACGCAATGCAGTTCTTAGAGCCCTCGGGCAGCTAGAAATGCTGGCCATTTTTTTATCACTAAGTTCACAATGTGGGTACCGCACCCCACTGAACTGCTATGCAATGCAATGCAATGCAGTGGCGGCACTACTGTGCAATACAGTGGCCGCAGTGCAGTCCCACTGCATCCATATTCAGAACAAAACAATAATTACTATAATCAAAGACAGACAGACAGACAGACAGACAGACAGACAGACAGACAGACAGACAGTACAGTACAGTACAGTACAGTACAGTACAGTACAGTACAGTACAGTACAGTACAGTTCAGCTTCAGATGTAAGATTTAAGATTTAAGCATTTAAGTTATAAGTTATTAGTTAGTTAGTTGAGTACGTTACCTACACGATCAAGGCCAATGTAATGAGCTTTGACACGGCATGCATTCTGACACTGACATTAATCGTTTCCGGATCAGCTTTGAACCCACAATCTGACTCCGCCACTAACCATTTCCGAAGAATTTCTCGGACTCCTGCTGTTTTCATCAATAATTACTGTTGATAGATCGCTCGGGCAATTTGAAATTCTGCAGAAACTTGCATGCAAAATTAAATAGCAATGCAGTGCAGTACTAATGCATCGCTGTGATTTTGGGATGATTTTGTACTCTAATTTTTTTACGCAATGCAGTTCTTAGAGCCCTCGGGCAGCTAGAAATGCTGGCCATTTTTTTATCACTAAGTTCACAATGTGGGTACCGCACCCCACTGAACTGCTATGCAATGCAATGCAATGCAGTGGCGGCACTACTGTGCAATACAGTGGCCGCAGTGCAGTCCCACTGCATCCATATTCAGAACAAAACAATAATTACTATAATCAAAGACAGACAGACAGACAGACAGACAGACAGACAGACAGACAGACAGACAGACAGACAGTACAGTACAGTACAGTACAGTACAGTACAGTACAGTACAGTACAGTACAGTACAGTACAGTACAGTTCAGCTTCAGGTGTAAGATTTAAGCATTTAAGTTATAAGTTATTAGTTAGTTAGTTGAGTACGTTACCTACACGATCAAGGCCAATGTAATGAGCTTTGACACGGCATGCATTCTGACACTGACATTAATCGTTTCCGGATCAGCTTTGAACCCACAATCTGACTCCGCCACTAACCATTTCCGAAGAATTTCTCGGACTCCTGCTGTTTTCATCAATAATTACTGTTGATAGATCGCTCGGGCAATTTGAAATTCTGCAGAAACTTGCATGCAAAATTAAATAGCAATGCAGTGCAGTACTAATGCATCGCTGTGATTTTGGGATGATTTTGTACTCTAATTTTTTTACGCAATGCAGTTCTTAGAGCCCTCGGGCAGCTAGAAATGCTGGCCATTTTTTTATCACTAAGTTCACAATGTGGGTACCGCACCCCACTGAACTGCTATGCAATGCAATGCAATGCAGTGGCGGCACTACTGTGCAATACAGTGGCCGCAGTGCAGTCCCACTGCATCCATATTCAGAACAAAACAATAATTACTATAATCAAAGACAGACAGACAGACAGACAGACAGACAGGCAGACAGACAGACAGTACAGTACAGTACAGTACAGTACAGTACAGTACAGTACAGTACAGTACAGTACAGTACAGTTCAGCTTCAGATGTAAGATTTAAGATTTAAGCATTTAAGTTATAAGTTATTAGTTAGTTAGTTGAGTACGTTACCTACACGATCAAGGCCAATGTAATGAGCTTTGACACGGCATGCATTCTGACACTGACATTAATCGTTTCCGGATCAGCTTTGAACCCACAATCTGACTCCGCCACTAACCATTTCCGAAGAATTTCTCGGACTCCTGCTGTTTTCATCAATAATTACTGTTGATAGATCGCTCGGGCAATTTGAAATTCTGCAGAAACTTGCATGCAAAATTAAATAGCAATGCAGTGCAGTACTAATGCATCGCTGTGATTTTGGGATGATTTTGTACTCTAATTTTTTTACGCAATGCAGTTCTTAGAGCCCTCGGGCAGCTAGAAATGCTGGCCATTTTTTTATCACTAAGTTCACAATGTGGGTACCGCACCCCACTGAACTGCTATGCAATGCAATGCAATGCAGTGGCGGCACTACTGTGCAATACAGTGGCCGCAGTGCAGTCCCACTGCATCCATATTCAGAACAAAACAATAATTACTATAATCAAAGACAGACAGACAGACAGACAGACAGACAGACAGACAGACAGACAGACAGACAGTACAGTACAGTACAGTACAGTACAGTACAGTACAGTACAGTACAGTACAGTACAGTACAGTACAGTTCAGCTTCAGATGTAAGATTTAAGCATTTAAGTTATAAGTTATTAGTTAGTTAGTTGAGTACGTTACCTACACGATCAAGGCCAATGTAATGAGCTTTGACACGGCATGCATTCTGACACTGACATTAATCGTTTCCGGATCAGCTTTGAACCCACAATCTGACTCCGCCACTAACCATTTCCGAAGAATTTCTCGGACTCCTGCTGTTTTCATCAATAATTACTGTTGATAGATCGCTCGGGCAATTTGAAATTCTGCAGAAACTTGCATGCAAAATTAAATAGCAATGCAGTGCAGTACTAATGCATCGCTGTGATTTTGGGATGATTTTGTACTCTAATTTTTTTACGCAATGCAGTTCTTAGAGCCCTCGGGCAGCTAGAAATGCTGGCCATTTTTTTATCACTAAGTTCACAATGTGGGTACCGCACCCCACTGAACTGCTATGCAATGCAATGCAATGCAGTGGCGGCACTACTGTGCAATACAGTGGCCGCAGTGCAGTCCCACTGCATCCATATTCAGAACAAAACAATAATTACTATAATCAAAGACAGACAGACAGACAGACAGACAGACAGACAGACAGACAGACAGTACAGTACAGTACAGTACAGTACAGTACAGTACAGTACAGTACAGTACAGTTCAGCTTCAGATGTAAGATTTAAGATTTAAGCATTTAAGTTATAAGTTATTAGTTAGTTAGTTGAGTACGTTACCTACACGATCAAGGCCAATGTAATGAGCTTTGACACGGCATGCATTCTGACACTGACATTAATCGTTTCCGGATCAGCTTTGAACCCACAATCTGACTCCGCCACTAACCATTTCCGAAGAATTTCTCGGACTCCTGCTGTTTTCATCAATAATTACTGTTGATAGATCGCTCGGGCAATTTGAAATTCTGCAGAAACTTGCATGCAAAATTAAATAGCAATGCAGTGCAGTACTAATGCATCGCTGTGATTTTGGGATGATTTTGTACTCTAATTTTTTTACGCAATGCAGTTCTTAGAGCCCTCGGGCAGCTAGAAATGCTGGCCATTTTTTTATCACTAAGTTCACAATGTGGGTACCGCACCCCACTGAACTGCTATGCAATGCAATGCAATGCAGTGGCGGCACTACTGTGCAATACAGTGGCCGCAGTGCAGTCCCACTGCATCCATATTCAGAACAAAACAATAATTACTATAATCAAAGACAGACAGACAGACAGACAGACAGACAGACAGACAGACAGACAGACAGACAGACAGTACAGTACAGTACAGTACAGTACAGTACAGTACAGTACAGTACAGTACAGTACAGTACAGTACAGTTCAGCTTCAGATGTAAGATTTAAGCATTTAAGTTATAAGTTATTAGTTAGTTAGTTGAGTACGTTACCTACACGATCAAGGCCAATGTAATGAGCTTTGACACGGCATGCATTCTGACACTGACATTAATCGTTTCCGGATCAGCTTTGAACCCACAATCTGACTCCGCCACTAACCATTTCCGAAGAATTTCTCGGACTCCTGCTGTTTTCATCAATAATTACTGTTGATAGATCGCTCGGGCAATTTGAAATTCTGCAGAAACTTGCATGCAAAATTAAATAGCAATGCAGTGCAGTACTAATGCATCGCTGTGATTTTGGGATGATTTTGTACTCTAATTTTTTTACGCAATGCAGTTCTTAGAGCCCTCGGGCAGCTAGAAATGCTGGCCATTTTTTTATCACTAAGTTCACAATGTGGGTACCGCACCCCACTGAACTGCTATGCAATGCAATGCAATGCAGTGGCGGCACTACTGTGCAATACAGTGGCCGCAGTGCAGTCCCACTGCATCCATATTCAGAACAAAACAATAATTACTATAATCAAAGACAGACAGACAGACAGACAGACAGACAGGCAGACAGACAGACAGTACAGTACAGTACAGTACAGTACAGTACAGTACAGTACAGTACAGTACAGTACAGTTCAGCTTCAGATGTAAGATTTAAGATTTAAGCATTTAAGTTATAAGTTATTAGTTAGTTAGTTGAGTACGTTACCTACACGATCAAGGCCAATGTAATGAGCTTTGACACGGCATGCATTCTGACACTGACATTAATCGTTTCCGGATCAGCTTTGAACCCACAATCTGACTCCGCCACTAACCATTTCCGAAGAATTTCTCGGACTCCTGCTGTTTTCATCAATAATTACTGTTGATAGATCGCTCGGGCAATTTGAAATTCTGCAGAAACTTGCATGCAAAATTAAATAGCAATGCAGTGCAGTACTAATGCATCGCTGTGATTTTGGGATGATTTTGTACTCTAATTTTTTTACGCAATGCAGTTCTTAGAGCCCTCGGGCAGCTAGAAATGCTGGCCATTTTTTTATCACTAAGTTCACAATGTGGGTACCGCACCCCACTGAACTGCTATGCAATGCAATGCAATGCAGTGGCGGCACTACTGTGCAATACAGTGGCCGCAGTGCAGTCCCACTGCATCCATATTCAGAACAAAACAATAATTACTATAATCAAAGACAGACAGACAGACAGACAGACAGACAGACAGACAGACAGACAGACAGACAGTACAGTACAGTACAGTACAGTACAGTACAGTACAGTACAGTACAGTACAGTACAGTACAGTACAGTTCAGCTTCAGATGTAAGATTTAAGCATTTAAGTTATAAGTTATTAGTTAGTTAGTTGAGTACGTTACCTACACGATCAAGGCCAATGTAATGAGCTTTGACACGGCATGCATTCTGACACTGACATTAATCGTTTCCGGATCAGCTTTGAACCCACAATCTGACTCCGCCACTAACCATTTCCGAAGAATTTCTCGGACTCCTGCTGTTTTCATCAATAATTACTGTTGATAGATCGCTCGGGCAATTTGAAATTCTGCAGAAACTTGCATGCAAAATTAAATAGCAATGCAGTGCAGTACTAATGCATCGCTGTGATTTTGGGATGATTTTGTACTCTAATTTTTTTACGCAATGCAGTTCTTAGAGCCCTCGGGCAGCTAGAAATGCTGGCCATTTTTTTATCACTAAGTTCACAATGTGGGTACCGCACCCCACTGAACTGCTATGCAATGCAATGCAATGCAGTGGCGGCACTACTGTGCAATACAGTGGCCGCAGTGCAGTCCCACTGCATCCATATTCAGAACAAAACAATAATTACTATAATCAAAGACAGACAGACAGACAGACAGACAGACAGACAGACAGACAGACAGTACAGTACAGTACAGTACAGTACAGTACAGTACAGTACAGTACAGTACAGTACAGTTCAGCTTCAGATGTAAGATTTAAGATTTAAGCATTTAAGTTATAAGTTATTAGTTAGTTAGTTGAGTACGTTACCTACACGATCAAGGCCAATGTAATGAGCTTTGACACGGCATGCATTCTGACACTGACATTAATCGTTTCCGGATCAGCTTTGAACCCACAATCTGACTCCGCCACTAACCATTTCCGAAGAATTTCTCGGACTCCTGCTGTTTTCATCAATAATTACTGTTGATAGATCGCTCGGGCAATTTGAAATTCTGCAGAAACTTGCATGCAAAATTAAATAGCAATGCAGTGCAGTACTAATGCATCGCTGTGATTTTGGGATGATTTTGTACTCTAATTTTTTTACGCAATGCAGTTCTTAGAGCCCTCGGGCAGCTAGAAATGCTGGCCATTTTTTTATCACTAAGTTCACAATGTGGGTACCGCACCCCACTGAACTGCTATGCAATGCAATGCAATGCAGTGGCGGCACTACTGTGCAATACAGTGGCCGCAGTGCAGTCCCACTGCATCCATATTCAGAACAAAACAATAATTACTATAATCAAAGACAGACAGACAGACAGACAGACAGACAGACAGACAGACAGACAGACAGACAGTACAGTACAGTACAGTACAGTACAGTACAGTACAGTACAGTACAGTACAGTACAGTACAGTACAGTTCAGCTTCAGATGTAAGATTTAAGCATTTAAGTTATAAGTTATTAGTTAGTTAGTTGAGTACGTTACCTACACGATCAAGGCCAATGTAATGAGCTTTGACACGGCATGCATTCTGACACTGACATTAATCGTTTCCGGATCAGCTTTGAACCCACAATCTGACTCCGCCACTAACCATTTCCGAAGAATTTCTCGGACTCCTGCTGTTTTCATCAATAATTACTGTTGATAGATCGCTCGGGCAATTTGAAATTCTGCAGAAACTTGCATGCAAAATTAAATAGCAATGCAGTGCAGTACTAATGCATCGCTGTGATTTTGGGATGATTTTGTACTCTAATTTTTTTACGCAATGCAGTTCTTAGAGCCCTCGGGCAGCTAGAAATGCTGGCCATTTTTTTATCACTAAGTTCACAATGTGGGTACCGCACCCCACTGAACTGCTATGCAATGCAATGCAATGCAGTGGCGGCACTACTGTGCAATACAGTGGCCGCAGTGCAGTCCCACTGCATCCATATTCAGAACAAAACAATAATTACTATAATCAAAGACAGACAGACAGACAGACAGACAGACAGACAGACAGACAGACAGACAGACAGTACAGTACAGTACAGTACAGTACAGTACAGTACAGTACAGTACAGTACAGTACAGTACAGTACAGTTCAGCTTCAGATGTAAGATTTAAGCATTTAAGTTATAAGTTATTAGTTAGTTAGTTGAGTACGTTACCTACACGATCAAGGCCAATGTAATGAGCTTTGACACGGCATGCATTCTGACACTGACATTAATCGTTTCCGGATCAGCTTTGAACCCACAATCTGACTCCGCCACTAACCATTTCCGAAGAATTTCTCGGACTCCTGCTGTTTTCATCAATAATTACTGTTGATAGATCGCTCGGGCAATTTGAAATTCTGCAGAAACTTGCATGCAAAATTAAATAGCAATGCAGTGCAGTACTAATGCATCGCTGTGATTTTGGGATGATTTTGTACTCTAATTTTTTTACGCAATGCAGTTCTTAGAGCCCTCGGGCAGCTAGAAATGCTGGCCATTTTTTTATCACTAAGTTCACAATGTGGGTACCGCACCCCACTGAACTGCTATGCAATGCAATGCAATGCAGTGGCGGCACTACTGTGCAATACAGTGGCCGCAGTGCAGTCCCACTGCATCCATATTCAGAACAAAACAATAATTACTATAATCAAAGACAGACAGACAGACAGACAGACAGACAGACAGACAGACAGACAGACAGTACAGTACAGTACAGTACAGTACAGTACAGTACAGTACAGTACAGTACAGTACAGTTCAGCTTCAGATGTAAGATTTAAGATTTAAGCATTTAAGTTATAAGTTATTAGTTAGTTAGTTGAGTACGTTACCTACACGATCAAGGCCAATGTAATGAGCTTTGACACGGCATGCATTCTGACACTGACATTAATCGTTTCCGGATCAGCTTTGAACCCACAATCTGACTCCGCCACTAACCATTTCCGAAGAATTTCTCGGACTCCTGCTGTTTTCATCAATAATTACTGTTGATAGATCGCTCGGGCAATTTGAAATTCTGCAGAAACTTGCATGCAAAATTAAATAGCAATGCAGTGCAGTACTAATGCATCGCTGTGATTTTGGGATGATTTTGTACTCTAATTTTTTTACGCAATGCAGTTCTTAGAGCCCTCGGGCAGCTAGAAATGCTGGCCATTTTTTTATCACTAAGTTCACAATGTGGGTACCGCACCCCACTGAACTGCTATGCAATGCAATGCAATGCAGTGGCGGCACTACTGTGCAATACAGTGGCCGCAGTGCAGTCCCACTGCATCCATATTCAGAACAAAACAATAATTACTATAATCAAAGACAGACAGACAGACAGACAGACAGACAGACAGACAGACAGACAGACAGACAGTACAGTACAGTACAGTACAGTACAGTACAGTACAGTACAGTACAGTACAGTACAGTACAGTTCAGCTTCAGATGTAAGATTTAAGCATTTAAGTTATAAGTTATTAGTTAGTTAGTTGAGTACGTTACCTACACGATCAAGGCCAATGTAATGAGCTTTGACACGGCATGCATTCTGACACTGACATTAATCGTTTCCGGATCAGCTTTGAACCCACAATCTGACTCCGCCACTAACCATTTCCGAAGAATTTCTCGGACTCCTGCTGTTTTCATCAATAATTACCTTTGATAGATCGCTCGGGCAATTTGAAATTCTGCAGAAACTTGCATGCAAAATTAAATAGCAATGCAGTGCAGTACTAATGCATCGCTGTGATTTTGGGATGATTTTGTACTCTAATTTTTTTACGCAATGCAGTTCTTAGAGCCCTCGGGCAGCTAGAAATGCTGGCCATTTTTTTATCACTAAGTTCACAATGTGGGTACCGCACCCCACTGAACTGCTATGCAATGCAATGCAATGCAGTGGCGGCACTACTGTGCAATACAGTGGCCGCAGTGCAGTCCCACTGCATCCATATTCAGAACAAAACAATAATTACTATAATCAAAGACAGACAGACAGACAGACAGACAGACAGACAGACAGACAGACAGTACAGTACAGTACAGTACAGTACAGTACAGTACAGTACAGTACAGTACAGTACAGTTCAGCTTCAGATGTAAGATTTAAGATTTAAGCATTTAAGTTATAAGTTATTAGTTAGTTAGTTGAGTACGTTACCTACACGATCAAGGCCAATGTAATGAGCTTTGACACGGCATGCATTCTGACACTGACATTAATCGTTTCCGGATCAGCTTTGAACCCACAATCTGACTCCGCCACTAACCATTTCCGAAGAATTTCTCGGACTCCTGCTGTTTTCATCAATAATTACTGTTGATAGATCGCTCGGGCAATTTGAAATTCTGCAGAAACTTGCATGCAAAATTAAATAGCAATGCAGTGCAGTACTAATGCATCGCTGTGATTTTGGGATGATTTTGTACTCTAATTTTTTTACGCAATGCAGTTCTTAGAGCCCTCGGGCAGCTAGAAATGCTGGCCATTTTTTTATCACTAAGTTCACAATGTGGGTACCGCACCCCACTGAACTGCTATGCAATGCAATGCAATGCAGTGGCGGCACTACTGTGCAATACAGTGGCCGCAGTGCAGTCCCACTGCATCCATATTCAGAACAAAACAATAATTACTATAATCAAAGACAGACAGACAGACAGACAGACAGACAGACAGACAGACAGACAGACAGACAGTACAGTACAGTACAGTACAGTACAGTACAGTACAGTACAGTACAGTACAGTACAGTACAGTACAGTTCAGCTTCAGATGTAAGATTTAAGCATTTAAGTTATAAGTTATTAGTTAGTTAGTTGAGTACGTTACCTACACGATCAAGGCCAATGTAATGAGCTTTGACACGGCATGCATTCTGACACTGACATTAATCGTTTCCGGATCAGCTTTGAACCCACAATCTGACTCCGCCACTAACCATTTCCGAAGAATTTCTCGGACTCCTGCTGTTTTCATCAATAATTACTGTTGATAGATCGCTCGGGCAATTTGAAATTCTGCAGAAACTCGCATGCAAAATTAAATAGCAATGCAGTGCAGTACTAATGCATCGCTGTGATTTTGGGATGATTTTGTACTCTAATTTTTTTACGCAATGCAGTTCTTAGAGCCCTCGGGCAGCTAGAAATGCTGGCCATTTTTTTATCACTAAGTTCACAATGTGGGTACCGCACCCCACTGAACTGCTATGCAATGCAATGCAATGCAGTGGCGGCACTACTGTGCAATACAGTGGCCGCAGTGCAGTCCCACTGCATCCATATTCAGAACAAAACAATAATTACTATAATCAAAGACAGACAGACAGACAGACAGACAGACAGACAGACAGACAGACAGACAGACAGTACAGTACAGTACAGTACAGTACAGTACAGTACAGTACAGTACAGTACAGTACAGTACAGTACAGTACAGTACAGTACAGTTCAGCTTCAGATGTAAGATTTAAGCATTTAAGTTATAAGTTATTAGTTAGTTAGTTGAGTACGTTACCTACACGATCAAGGCCAATGTAATGAGCTTTGACACGGCATGCATTCTGACACTGACATTAATCGTTTCCGGATCAGCTTTGAACCCACAATCTGACTCCGCCACTAACCATTTCCGAAGAATTTCTCGGACTCCTGCTGTTTTCATCAATAATTACTGTTGATAGATCGCTCGGGCAATTTGAAATTCTGCAGAAACTTGCATGCAAAATTAAATAGCAATGCAGTGCAGTACTAATGCATCGCTGTGATTTTGGGATGATTTTGTACTCTAATTTTTTTACGCAATGCAGTTCTTAGAGCCCTCGGGCAGCTAGAAATGCTGGCCATTTTTTTATCACTAAGTTCACAATGTGGGTACCGCACCCCACTGAACTGCTATGCAATGCAATGCAATGCAGTGGCGGCACTACTGTGCAATACAGTGGCCGCAGTGCAGTCCCACTGCATCCATATTCAGAACAAAACAATAATTACTATAATCAAAGACAGACAGACAGACAGACAGACAGACAGACAGACAGACAGACAGACAGACAGACAGTACAGTACAGTACAGTACAGTACAGTACAGTACAGTACAGTACAGTACAGTACAGTACAGTACAGTACAGTTCAGCTTCAGATGTAAGATTTAAGCATTTAAGTTATAAGTTATTAGTTAGTTAGTTGAGTACGTTACCTACACGATCAAGGCCAATGTAATGAGCTTTGACACGGCATGCATTCTGACACTGACATTAATCGTTTCCGGATCAGCTTTGAACCCACAATCTGACTCCGCCACTAACCATTTCCGAAGAATTTCTCGGACTCCTGCTGTTTTCATCAATAATTACTGTTGATAGATCGCTCGGGCAATTTGAAATTCTGCAGAAACTTGCATGCAAAATTAAATAGCAATGCAGTGCAGTACTAATGCATCGCTGTGATTTTGGGATGATTTTGTACTCTAATTTTTTTACGCAATGCAGTTCTTAGAGCCCTCGGGCAGCTAGAAATGCTGGCCATTTTTTTATCACTAAGTTCACAATGTGGGTACCGCACCCCACTGAACTGCTATGCAATGCAATGCAATGCAGTGGCGGCACTACTGTGCAATACAGTGGCCGCAGTGCAGTCCCACTGCATCCATATTCAGAACAAAACAATAATTACTATAATCAAAGACAGACAGACAGACAGACAGACAGACAGACAGACAGACAGACAGACAGACAGTACAGTACAGTACAGTACAGTACAGTACAGTACAGTACAGTACAGTACAGTACAGTACAGTACAGTACAGTACAGTACAGTTCAGCTTCAGATGTAAGATTTAAGCATTTAAGTTATAAGTTATTAGTTAGTTAGTTGAGTACGTTACCTACACGATCAAGGCCAATGTAATGAGCTTTGACACGGCATGCATTCTGACACTGACATTAATCGTTTCCGGATCAGCTTTGAACCCACAATCTGACTCCGCCACTAACCATTTCCGAAGAATTTCTCGGACTCCTGCTGTTTTCATCAATAATTACTGTTGATAGATCGCTCGGGCAATTTGAAATTCTGCAGAAACTTGCATGCAAAATTAAATAGCAATGCAGTGCAGTACTAATGCATCGCTGTGATTTTGGGATGATTTTGTACTCTAATTTTTTTACGCAATGCAGTTCTTAGAGCCCTCGGGCAGCTAGAAATGCTGGCCATTTTTTTATCACTAAGTTCACAATGTGGGTACCGCACCCCACTGAACTGCTATGCAATGCAATGCAATGCAGTGGCGGCACTACTGTGCAATACAGTGGCCGCAGTGCAGTCCCACTGCATCCATATTCAGAACAAAACAATAATTACTATAATCAAAGACAGACAGACAGACAGACAGACAGACAGACAGACAGACAGACAGACAGTACAGTACAGTACAGTACAGTACAGTACAGTACAGTACAGTACAGTACAGTACAGTTCAGCTTCAGATGTAAGATTTAAGATTTAAGCATTTAAGTTATAAGTTATTAGTTAGTTAGTTGAGTACGTTACCTACACGATCAAGGCCAATGTAATGAGCTTTGACACGGCATGCATTCTGACACTGACATTAATCGTTTCCGGATCAGCTTTGAACCCACAATCTGACTCCGCCACTAACCATTTCCGAAGAATTTCTCGGACTCCTGCTGTTTTCATCAATAATTACTGTTGATAGATCGCTCGGGCAATTTGAAATTCTGCAGAAACTTGCATGCAAAATTAAATAGCAATGCAGTGCAGTACTAATGCATCGCTGTGATTTTGGGATGATTTTGTACTCTAATTTTTTTACGCAATGCAGTTCTTAGAGCCCTCGGGCAGCTAGAAATGCTGGCCATTTTTTTATCACTAAGTTCACAATGTGGGTACCGCACCCCACTGAACTGCTATGCAATGCAATGCAATGCAGTGGCGGCACTACTGTGCAATACAGTGGCCGCAGTGCAGTCCCACTGCATCCATATTCAGAACAAAACAATAATTACTATAATCAAAGACAGACAGACAGACAGACAGACAGACAGACAGACAGACAGACAGACAGTACAGTACAGTACAGTACAGTACAGTACAGTACAGTACAGTACAGTACAGTACAGTTCAGCTTCAGATGTAAGATTTAAGCATTTAAGTTATAAGTTATTAGTTAGTTAGTTGAGTACGTTACCTACACGATCAAGGCCAATGTAATGAGCTTTGACACGGCATGCATTCTGACACTGACATTAATCGTTTCCGGATCAGCTTTGAACCCACAATCTGACTCCGCCACTAACCATTTCCGAAGAATTTCTCGGACTCCTGCTGTTTTCATCAATAATTACTGTTGATAGATCGCTCGGGCAATTTGAAATTCTGCAGAAACTTGCATGCAAAATTAAATAGCAATGCAGTGCAGTACTAATGCATCGCTGTGATTTTGGGATGATTTTGTACTCTAATTTTTTTACGCAATGCAGTTCTTAGAGCCCTCGGGCAGCTAGAAATGCTGGCCATTTTTTTATCACTAAGTTCACAATGTGGGTACCGCACCCCACTGAACTGCTATGCAATGCAATGCAATGCAGTGGCGGCACTACTGTGCAATACAGTGGCCGCAGTGCAGTCCCACTGCATCCATATTCAGAACAAAACAATAATTACTATAATCAAAGACAGACAGACAGACAGACAGACAGACAGACAGACAGACAGACAGACAGACAGTACAGTACAGTACAGTACAGTACAGTACAGTACAGTACAGTACAGTACAGTACAGTACAGTTCAGCTTCAGATGTAAGATTTAAGATTTAAGCATTTAAGTTATAAGTTATTAGTTAGTTAGTTGAGTACGTTACCTACACGATCAAGGCCAATGTAATGAGCTTTGACACGGCATGCATTCTGACACTGACATTAATCGTTTCCGGATCAGCTTTGAACCCACAATCTGACTCCGCCACTAACCATTTCCGAAGAATTTCTCGGACTCCTGCTGTTTTCATCAATAATTACTGTTGATAGATCGCTCGGGCAATTTGAAATTCTGCAGAAACTCGCATGCAAAATTAAATAGCAATGCAGTGCAGTACTAATGCATCGCTGTGATTTTGGGATGATTTTGTACTCTAATTTTTTTACGCAATGCAGTTCTTAGAGCCCTCGGGCAGCTAGAAATGCTGGCCATTTTTTTATCACTAAGTTCACAATGTGGGTACCGCACCCCACTGAACTGCTATGCAATGCAATGCAATGCAGTGGCGGCACTACTGTGCAATACAGTGGCCGCAGTGCAGTCCCACTGCATCCATATTCAGAACAAAACAATAATTACTATAATCAAAGACAGACAGACAGACAGACAGACAGACAGACAGACAGACAGACAGACAGACAGTACAGTACAGTACAGTACAGTACAGTACAGTACAGTACAGTACAGTACAGTACAGTACAGTACAGTACAGTACAGTACAGTTCAGCTTCAGATGTAAGATTTAAGCATTTAAGTTATAAGTTATTAGTTAGTTAGTTGAGTACGTTACCTACACGATCAAGGCCAATGTAATGAGCTTTGACACGGCATGCATTCTGACACTGACATTAATCGTTTCCGGATCAGCTTTGAACCCACAATCTGACTCCGCCACTAACCATTTCCGAAGAATTTCTCGGACTCCTGCTGTTTTCATCAATAATTACTGTTGATAGATCGCTCGGGCAATTTGAAATTCTGCAGAAACTTGCATGCAAAATTAAATAGCAATGCAGTGCAGTACTAATGCATCGCTGTGATTTTGGGATGATTTTGTACTCTAATTTTTTTACGCAATGCAGTTCTTAGAGCCCTCGGGCAGCTAGAAATGCTGGCCATTTTTTTATCACTAAGTTCACAATGTGGGTACCGCACCCCACTGAACTGCTATGCAATGCAATGCAATGCAGTGGCGGCACTACTGTGCAATACAGTGGCCGCAGTGCAGTCCCACTGCATCCATATTCAGAACAAAACAATAATTACTATAATCAAAGACAGACAGACAGACAGACAGACAGACAGACAGACAGACAGACAGACAGACAGTACAGTACAGTACAGTACAGTACAGTACAGTACAGTACAGTACAGTACAGTACAGTTCAGCTTCAGATGTAAGATTTAAGCATTTAAGTTATAAGTTATTAGTTAGTTAGTTGAGTACGTTACCTACACGATCAAGGCCAATGTAATGAGCTTTGACACGGCATGCATTCTGACACTGACATTAATCGTTTCCGGATCAGCTTTGAACCCACAATCTGACTCCGCCACTAACCATTTCCGAAGAATTTCTCGGACTCCTGCTGTTTTCATCAATAATTACTGTTGATAGATCGCTCGGGCAATTTGAAATTCTGCAGAAACTTGCATGCAAAATTAAATAGCAATGCAGTGCAGTACTAATGCATCGCTGTGATTTTGGGATGATTTTGTACTCTAATTTTTTTACGCAATGCAGTTCTTAGAGCCCTCGGGCAGCTAGAAATGCTGGCCATTTTTTTATCACTAAGTTCACAATGTGGGTACCGCACCCCACTGAACTGCTATGCAATGCAATGCAATGCAGTGGCGGCACTACTGTGCAATACAGTGGCCGCAGTGCAGTCCCACTGCATCCATATTCAGAACAAAACAATAATTACTATAATCAAAGACAGACAGACAGACAGACAGACAGACAGACAGACAGACAGACAGACAGACAGTACAGTACAGTACAGTACAGTACAGTACAGTGCAGTACAGTACAGTACAGTACAGTACAGTACAGTACAGTACAGTACAGTACAGTACAGTTCAGCTTCAGATGTAAGATTTAAGCATTTAAGTTATAAGTTATTAGTTAGTTAGTTGAGTACGTTACCTACACGATCAAGGCCAATGTAATGAGCTTTGACACGGCATGCATTCTGACACTGACATTAATCGTTTCCGGATCAGCTTTGAACCCACAATCTGACTCCGCCACTAACCATTTCCGAAGAATTTCTCGGACTCCTGCTGTTTTCATCAATAATTACTGTTGATAGATCGCTCGGGCAATTTGAAATTCTGCAGAAACTTGCATGCAAAATTAAATAGCAATGCAGTGCAGTACTAATGCATCGCTGTGATTTTGGGATGATTTTGTACTCTAATTTTTTTACGCAATGCAGTTCTTAGAGCCCTCGGGCAGCTAGAAATGCTGGCCATTTTTTTATCACTAAGTTCACAATGTGGGTACCGCACCCCACTGAACTGCTATGCAATGCAATGCAATGCAGTGGCGGCACTACTGTGCAATACAGTGGCCGCAGTGCAGTCCCACTGCATCCATATTCAGAACAAAACAATAATTACTATAATCAAAGACAGACAGACAGACAGACAGACAGACAGACAGACAGACAGACAGACAGTACAGTACAGTACAGTACAGTACAGTACAGTACAGTACAGTACAGTACAGTACAGTTCAGCTTCAGATGTAAGATTTAAGATTTAAGCATTTAAGTTATAAGTTATTAGTTAGTTAGTTGAGTACGTTACCTACACGATCAAGGCCAATGTAATGAGCTTTGACACGGCATGCATTCTGACACTGACATTAATCGTTTCCGGATCAGCTTTGAACCCACAATCTGACTCCGCCACTAACCATTTCCGAAGAATTTCTCGGACTCCTGCTGTTTTCATCAATAATTACTGTTGATAGATCGCTCGGGCAATTTGAAATTCTGCAGAAACTTGCATGCAAAATTAAATAGCAATGCAGTG
Organism: Flabesymbios commensalis; assembly: GCA_964017125.1. NCBI lineage: Eukaryota > Metazoa > Annelida > Polychaeta > Terebellida > Flabelligeridae > Flabesymbios > Flabesymbios commensalis. The sequence goes on from CAXHKU010000492.1 coordinate 65,080, forward strand.
CAGTACTAATGCATCGCTGTGATTTTGGGATGATTTTGTACTCTAATTTTTTTACGCAATGCAGTTCTTAGAGCCCTCGGGCAGCTAGAAATGCTGGCCATTTTTTTATCACTAAGTTCACAATGTGGGTACCGCACCCCACTGAACTGCTATGCAATGCAATGCAATGCAGTGGCGGCACTACTGTGCAATACAGTGGCCGCAGTGCAGTCCCACTGCATCCATATTCAGAACAAAACAATAATTACTATAATCAAAGACAGACAGACAGACAGACAGACAGACAGACAGACAGACAGACAGTACAGTACAGTACAGTACAGTACAGTACAGTACAGTACAGTACAGTACAGTACAGTTCAGCTTCAGATGTAAGATTTAAGCATTTAAGTTATAAGTTATTAGTTAGTTAGTTGAGTACGTTACCTACACGATCAAGGCCAATGTAATGAGCTTTGACACGGCATGCATTCTGACACTGACATTAATCGTTTCCGGATCAGCTTTGAACCCACAATCTGACTCCGCCACTAACCATTTCCGAAGAATTTCTCGGACTCCTGCTGTTTTCATCAATAATTACTGTTGATAGATCGCTCGGGCAATTTGAAATTCTGCAGAAACTTGCATGCAAAATTAAATAGCAATGCAGTGCAGTACTAATGCATCGCTGTGATTTTGGGATGATTTTGTACTCTAATTTTTTTACGCAATGCAGTTCTTAGAGCCCTCGGGCAGCTAGAAATGCTGGCCATTTTTTTATCACTAAGTTCACAATGTGGGTACCGCACCCCACTGAACTGCTATGCAATGCAATGCAATGCAGTGGCGGCACCACTGTGCAATACAGTGGCCGCAGTGCAGTCCCACTGCATCCATATTCAGAACAAAACAATAATTACTATAATCAAAGACAGACAGACAGACAGACAGACAGACAGACAGACAGACAGACAGTACAGTACAGTACAGTACAGTACAGTACAGTACAGTACAGTACAGTACAGTACAGTTCAGCTTCAGATGTAAGATTTAAGATTTAAGCATTTAAGTTATAAGTTATTAGTTAGTTAGTTGAGTACGTTACCTACACGATCAAGGCCAATGTAATGAGCTTTGACACGGCATGCATTCTGACACTGACATTAATCGTTTCCGGATCAGCTTTGAACCCACAATCTGACTCCGCCACTAACCATTTCCGAAGAATTTCTCGGACTCCTGCTGTTTTCATCAATAATTACTGTTGATAGATCGCTCGGGCAATTTGAAATTCTGCAGAAACTTGCATGCAAAATTAAATAGCAATGCAGTGCAGTACTAATGCATCGCTGTGATTTTGGGATGATTTTGTACTCTAATTTTTTTACGCAATGCAGTTCTTAGAGCCCTCGGGCAGCTAGAAATGCTGGCCATTTTTTTATCACTAAGTTCACAATGTGGGTACCGCACCCCACTGAACTGCTATGCAATGCAATGCAATGCAGTGGCGGCACTACTGTGCAATACAGTGGCCGCAGTGCAGTCCCACTGCATCCATATTCAGAACAAAACAATAATTACTATAATCAAAGACAGACAGACAGACAGACAGACAGACAGACAGACAGACAGACAGACAGACAGTACAGTACAGTACAGTACAGTACAGTACAGTACAGTACAGTACAGTACAGTACAGTACAGTACAGTTCAGCTTCAGATGTAAGATTTAAGCATTTAAGTTATAAGTTATTAGTTAGTTAGTTGAGTACGTTACCTACACGATCAAGGCCAATGTAATGAGCTTTGACACGGCATGCATTCTGACACTGACATTAATCGTTTCCGGATCAGCTTTGAACCCACAATCTGACTCCGCCACTAACCATTTCCGAAGAATTTCTCGGACTCCTGCTGTTTTCATCAATAATTACTGTTGATAGATCGCTCGGGCAATTTGAAATTCTGCAGAAACTTGCATGCAAAATTAAATAGCAATGCAGTGCAGTACTAATGCATCGCTGTGATTTTGGGATGATTTTGTACTCTAATTTTTTTACGCAATGCAGTTCTTAGAGCCCTCGGGCAGCTAGAAATGCTGGCCATTTTTTTATCACTAAGTTCACAATGTGGGTACCGCACCCCACTGAACTGCTATGCAATGCAATGCAATGCAGTGGCGGCACTACTGTGCAATACAGTGGCCGCAGTGCAGTCCCACTGCATCCATATTCAGAACAAAACAATAATTACTATAATCAAAGACAGACAGACAGACAGACAGACAGACAGACAGACAGACAGACAGACAGTACAGTACAGTACAGTACAGTACAGTACAGTACAGTACAGTACAGTACAGTACAGTACAGTTCAGCTTCAGATGTAAGATTTAAGATTTAAGCATTTAAGTTATAAGTTATTAGTTAGTTAGTTGAGTACGTTACCTACACGATCAAGGCCAATGTAATGAGCTTTGACACGGCATGCATTCTGACACTGACATTAATCGTTTCCGGATCAGCTTTGAACCCACAATCTGACTCCGCCACTAACCATTTCCGAAGAATTTCTCGGACTCCTGCTGTTTTCATCAATAATTACTGTTGATAGATCGCTCGGGCAATTTGAAATTCTGCAGAAACTTGCATGCAAAATTAAATAGCAATGCAGTGCAGTACTAATGCATCGCTGTGATTTTGGGATGATTTTGTACTCTAATTTTTTTACGCAATGCAGTTCTTAGAGCCCTCGGGCAGCTAGAAATGCTGGCCATTTTTTTATCACTAAGTTCACAATGTGGGTACCGCACCCCACTGAACTGCTATGCAATGCAATGCAATGCAGTGGCGGCACTACTGTGCAATACAGTGGCCGCAGTGCAGTCCCACTGCATCCATATTCAGAACAAAACAATAATTACTATAATCAAAGACAGACAGACAGACAGACAGACAGACAGACAGACAGACAGACAGACAGACAGTACAGTACAGTACAGTACAGTACAGTACAGTACAGTACAGTACAGTACAGTACAGTACAGTACAGTTCAGCTTCAGATGTAAGATTTAAGCATTTAAGTTATAAGTTATTAGTTAGTTAGTTGAGTACGTTACCTACACGATCAAGGCCAATGTAATGAGCTTTGACACGGCATGCATTCTGACACTGACATTAATCGTTTCCGGATCAGCTTTGAACCCACAATCTGACTCCGCCACTAACCATTTCCGAAGAATTTCTCGGACTCCTGCTGTTTTCATCAATAATTACTGTTGATAGATCGCTCGGGCAATTTGAAATTCTGCAGAAACTTGCATGCAAAATTAAATAGCAATGCAGTGCAGTACTAATGCATCGCTGTGATTTTGGGATGATTTTGTACTCTAATTTTTTTACGCAATGCAGTTCTTAGAGCCCTCGGGCAGCTAGAAATGCTGGCCATTTTTTTATCACTAAGTTCACAATGTGGGTACCGCACCCCACTGAACTGCTATGCAATGCAATGCAATGCAGTGGCGGCACTACTGTGCAATACAGTGGCCGCAGTGCAGTCCCACTGCATCCATATTCAGAACAAAACAATAATTACTATAATCAAAGACAGACAGACAGACAGACAGACAGACAGACAGACAGACAGACAGTACAGTACAGTACAGTACAGTACAGTACAGTACAGTACAGTACAGTACAGTACAGTTCAGCTTCAGATGTAAGATTTAAGATTTAAGCATTTAAGTTATAAGTTATTAGTTAGTTAGTTGAGTACGTTACCTACACGATCAAGGCCAATGTAATGAGCTTTGACACGGCATGCATTCTGACACTGACATTAATCGTTTCCGGATCAGCTTTGAACCCACAATCTGACTCCGCCACTAACCATTTCCGAAGAATTTCTCGGACTCCTGCTGTTTTCATCAATAATTACTGTTGATAGATCGCTCGGGCAATTTGAAATTCTGCAGAAACTTGCATGCAAAATTAAATAGCAATGCAGTGCAGTACTAATGCATCGCTGTGATTTTGGGATGATTTTGTACTCTAATTTTTTTACGCAATGCAGTTCTTAGAGCCCTCGGGCAGCTAGAAATGCTGGCCATTTTTTTATCACTAAGTTCACAATGTGGGTACCGCACCCCACTGAACTGCTATGCAATGCAATGCAATGCAGTGGCGGCACTACTGTGCAATACAGTGGCCGCAGTGCAGTCCCACTGCATCCATATTCAGAACAAAACAATAATTACTATAATCAAAGACAGACAGACAGACAGACAGACAGACAGACAGACAGACAGACAGACAGACAGTACAGTACAGTACAGTACAGTACAGTACAGTACAGTACAGTACAGTACAGTACAGTACAGTACAGTACAGTTCAGCTTCAGATGTAAGATTTAAGCATTTAAGTTATAAGTTATTAGTTAGTTAGTTGAGTACGTTACCTACACGATCAAGGCCAATGTAATGAGCTTTGACACGGCATGCATTCTGACACTGACATTAATCGTTTCCGGATCAGCTTTGAACCCACAATCTGACTCCGCCACTAACCATTTCCGAAGAATTTCTCGGACTCCTGCTGTTTTCATCAATAATTACTGTTGATAGATCGCTCGGGCAATTTGAAATTCTGCAGAAACTCGCATGCAAAATTAAATAGCAATGCAGTGCAGTACTAATGCATCGCTGTGATTTTGGGATGATTTTGTACTCTAATTTTTTTACGCAATGCAGTTCTTAGAGCCCTCGGGCAGCTAGAAATGCTGGCCATTTTTTTATCACTAAGTTCACAATGTGGGTACCGCACCCCACTGAACTGCTATGCAATGCAATGCAATGCAGTGGCGGCACTACTGTGCAATACAGTGGCCGCAGTGCAGTCCCACTGCATCCATATTCAGAACAAAACAATAATTACTATAATCAAAGACAGACAGACAGACAGACAGACAGACAGACAGACAGACAGACAGACAGACAGACAGTACAGTACAGTACAGTACAGTACAGTACAGTACAGTACAGTACAGTACAGTACAGTACAGTACAGTACAGTACAGTACAGTTCAGCTTCAGATGTAAGATTTAAGCATTTAAGTTATAAGTTATTAGTTAGTTAGTTGAGTACGTTACCTACACGATCAAGGCCAATGTAATGAGCTTTGACACGGCATGCATTCTGACACTGACATTAATCGTTTCCGGATCAGCTTTGAACCCACAATCTGACTCCGCCACTAACCATTTCCGAAGAATTTCTCGGACTCCTGCTGTTTTCATCAATAATTACTGTTGATAGATCGCTCGGGCAATTTGAAATTCTGCAGAAACTTGCATGCAAAATTAAATAGCAATGCAGTGCAGTACTAATGCATCGCTGTGATTTTGGGATGATTTTGTACTCTAATTTTTTTACGCAATGCAGTTCTTAGAGCCCTCGGGCAGCTAGAAATGCTGGCCATTTTTTTATCACTAAGTTCACAATGTGGGTACCGCACCCCACTGAACTGCTATGCAATGCAATGCAATGCAGTGGCGGCACTACTGTGCAATACAGTGGCCGCAGTGCAGTCCCACTGCATCCATATTCAGAACAAAACAATAATTACTATAATCAAAGACAGACAGACAGACAGACAGACAGACAGACAGACAGACAGACAGTACAGTACAGTACAGTACAGTACAGTACAGTACAGTACAGTACAGTACAGTACAGTTCAGCTTCAGATGTAAGATTTAAGATTTAAGCATTTAAGTTATAAGTTATTAGTTAGTTAGTTGAGTACGTTACCTACACGATCAAGGCCAATGTAATGAGCTTTGACACGGCATGCATTCTGACACTGACATTAATCGTTTCCGGATCAGCTTTGAACCCACAATCTGACTCCGCCACTAACCATTTCCGAAGAATTTCTCGGACTCCTGCTGTTTTCATCAATAATTACTGTTGATAGATCGCTCGGGCAATTTGAAATTCTGCAGAAACTTGCATGCAAAATTAAATAGCAATGCAGTGCAGTACTAATGCATCGCTGTGATTTTGGGATGATTTTGTACTCTAATTTTTTTACGCAATGCAGTTCTTAGAGCCCTCGGGCAGCTAGAAATGCTGGCCATTTTTTTATCACTAAGTTCACAATGTGGGTACCGCACCCCACTGAACTGCTATGCAATGCAATGCAATGCAGTGGCGGCACTACTGTGCAATACAGTGGCCGCAGTGCAGTCCCACTGCATCCATATTCAGAACAAAACAATAATTACTATAATCAAAGACAGACAGACAGACAGACAGACAGACAGACAGACAGACAGACAGACAGACAGTACAGTACAGTACAGTACAGTACAGTACAGTACAGTACAGTACAGTACAGTACAGTACAGTACAGTACAGTACAGTACAGTACAGTACAGTTCAGCTTCAGATGTAAGATTTAAGCATTTAAGTTATAAGTTATTAGTTAGTTAGTTGAGTACGTTACCTACACGATCAAGGCCAATGTAATGAGCTTTGACACGGCATGCATTCTGACACTGACATTAATCGTTTCCGGATCAGCTTTGAACCCACAATCTGACTCCGCCACTAACCATTTCCGAAGAATTTCTCGGACTCCTGCTGTTTTCATCAATAATTACTGTTGATAGATCGCTCGGGCAATTTGAAATTCTGCAGAAACTTGCATGCAAAATTAAATAGCAATGCAGTGCAGTACTAATGCATCGCTGTGATTTTGGGATGATTTTGTACTCTAATTTTTTTACGCAATGCAGTTCTTAGAGCCCTCGGGCAGCTAGAAATGCTGGCCATTTTTTTATCACTAAGTTCACAATGTGGGTACCGCACCCCACTGAACTGCTATGCAATGCAATGCAATGCAGTGGCGGCACTACTGTGCAATACAGTGGCCGCAGTGCAGTCCCACTGCATCCATATTCAGAACAAAACAATAATTACTATAATCAAAGACAGACAGACAGACAGACAGACAGACAGACAGACAGACAGACAGACAGACAGTACAGTACAGTACAGTACAGTACAGTACAGTACAGTACAGTACAGTACAGTACAGTACAGTACAGTTCAGCTTCAGATGTAAGATTTAAGCATTTAAGTTATAAGTTATTAGTTAGTTAGTTGAGTACGTTACCTACACGATCAAGGCCAATGTAATGAGCTTTGACACGGCATGCATTCTGACACTGACATTAACCGTTTCCGGATCAGCTTTGAACCCACAATCTGACTCCGCCACTAACCATTTCCGAAGAATTTCTCGGACTCCTGCTGTTTTCATCAATAATTACTGTTGATAGATCGCTCGGGCAATTTGAAATTCTGCAGAAACTTGCATGCAAAATTAAATAGCAATGCAGTGCAGTACTAATGCATCGCTGTGATTTTGGGATGATTTTGTACTCTAATTTTTTTACGCAATGCAGTTCTTAGAGCCCTCGGGCAGCTAGAAATGCTGGCCATTTTTTTATCACTAAGTTCACAATGTGGGTACCGCACCCCACTGAACTGCTATGCAATGCAATGCAATGCAGTGGCGGCACTACTGTGCAATACAGTGGCCGCAGTGCAGTCCCACTGCATCCATATTCAGAACAAAACAATAATTACTATAATCAAAGACAGACAGACAGACAGACAGACAGACAGACAGACAGACAGACAGACAGACAGTACAGTACAGTACAGTACAGTACAGTACAGTACAGTACAGTACAGTACAGTACAGTACAGTACAGTACAGTACAGTACAGTTCAGCTTCAGATGTAAGATTTAAGCATTTAAGTTATAAGTTATTAGTTAGTTAGTTGAGTACGTTACCTACACGATCAAGGCCAATGTAATGAGCTTTGACACGGCATGCATTCTGACACTGACATTAATCGTTTCCGGATCAGCTTTGAACCCACAATCTGACTCCGCCACTAACCATTTCCGAAGAATTTCTCGGACTCCTGCTGTTTTCATCAATAATTACTGTTGATAGATCGCTCGGGCAATTTGAAATTCTGCAGAAACTTGCATGCAAAATTAAATAGCAATGCAGTGCAGTACTAATGCATCGCTGTGATTTTGGGATGATTTTGTACTCTAATTTTTTTACGCAATGCAGTTCTTAGAGCCCTCGGGCAGCTAGAAATGCTGGCCATTTTTTTATCACTAAGTTCACAATGTGGGTACCGCACCCCACTGAACTGCTATGCAATGCAATGCAATGCAGTGGCGGCACTACTGTGCAATACAGTGGCCGCAGTGCAGTCCCACTGCATCCATATTCAGAACAAAACAATAATTACTATAATCAAAGACAGACAGACAGACAGACAGACAGACAGACAGACAGACAGACAGACAGTACAGTACAGTACAGTACAGTACAGTACAGTACAGTACAGTACAGTACAGTACAGTTCAGCTTCAGATGTAAGATTTAAGATTTAAGCATTTAAGTTATAAGTTATTAGTTAGTTAGTTGAGTACGTTACCTACACGATCAAGGCCAATGTAATGAGCTTTGACACGGCATGCATTCTGACACTGACATTAATCGTTTCCGGATCAGCTTTGAACCCACAATCTGACTCCGCCACTAACCATTTCCGAAGAATTTCTCGGACTCCTGCTGTTTTCATCAATAATTACTGTTGATAGATCGCTCGGGCAATTTGAAATTCTGCAGAAACTTGCATGCAAAATTAAATAGCAATGCAGTGCAGTACTAATGCATCGCTGTGATTTTGGGATGATTTTGTACTCTAATTTTTTTACGCAATGCAGTTCTTAGAGCCCTCGGGCAGCTAGAAATGCTGGCCATTTTTTTATCACTAAGTTCACAATGTGGGTACCGCACCCCACTGAACTGCTATGCAATGCAATGCAATGCAGTGGCGGCACTACTGTGCAATACAGTGGCCGCAGTGCAGTCCCACTGCATCCATATTCAGAACAAAACAATAATTACTATAATCAAAGACAGACAGACAGACAGACAGACAGACAGACAGACAGACAGACAGACAGACAGTACAGTACAGTACAGTACAGTACAGTACAGTACAGTACAGTACAGTACAGTACAGTACAGTACAGTACAGTACAGTACAGTTCAGCTTCAGATGTAAGATTTAAGCATTTAAGTTATAAGTTATTAGTTAGTTAGTTGAGTACGTTACCTACACGATCAAGGCCAATGTAATGAGCTTTGACACGGCATGCATTCTGACACTGACATTAATCGTTTCCGGATCAGCTTTGAACCCACAATCTGACTCCGCCACTAACCATTTCCGAAGAATTTCTCGGACTCCTGCTGTTTTCATCAATAATTACTGTTGATAGATCGCTCGGGCAATTTGAAATTCTGCAGAAACTTGCATGCAAAATTAAATAGCAATGCAGTGCAGTACTAATGCATCGCTGTGATTTTGGGATGATTTTGTACTCTAATTTTTTTACGCAATGCAGTTCTTAGAGCCCTCGGGCAGCTAGAAATGCTGGCCATTTTTTTATCACTAAGTTCACAATGTGGGTACCGCACCCCACTGAACTGCTATGCAATGCAATGCAATGCAGTGGCGGCACTACTGTGCAATACAGTGGCCGCAGTGCAGTCCCACTGCATCCATATTCAGAACAAAACAATAATTACTATAATCAAAGACAGACAGACAGACAGACAGACAGACAGACAGACAGACAGACAGACAGTACAGTACAGTACAGTACAGTACAGTACAGTACAGTACAGTACAGTACAGTACAGTTCAGCTTCAGATGTAAGATTTAAGCATTTAAGTTATAAGTTATTAGTTAGTTAGTTGAGTACGTTACCTACACGATCAAGGCCAATGTAATGAGCTTTGACACGGCATGCATTCTGACACTGACATTAATCGTTTCCGGATCAGCTTTGAACCCACAATCTGACTCCGCCACTAACCATTTCCGAAGAATTTCTCGGACTCCTGCTGTTTTCATCAATAATTACTGTTGATAGATCGCTCGGGCAATTTGAAATTCTGCAGAAACTTGCATGCAAAATTAAATAGCAATGCAGTGCAGTACTAATGCATCGCTGTGATTTTGGGATGATTTTGTACTCTAATTTTTTTACGCAATGCAGTTCTTAGAGCCCTCGGGCAGCTAGAAATGCTGGCCATTTTTTTATCACTAAGTTCACAATGTGGGTACCGCACCCCACTGAACTGCTATGCAATGCAATGCAATGCAGTGGCGGCACTACTGTGCAATACAGTGGCCGCAGTGCAGTCCCACTGCATCCATATTCAGAACAAAACAATAATTACTATAATCAAAGACAGACAGACAGACAGACAGACAGACAGACAGACAGACAGACAGACAGACAGTACAGTACAGTACAGTACAGTACAGTACAGTACAGTACAGTACAGTACAGTACAGTACAGTACAGTACAGTACAGTACAGTACAGTTCAGCTTCAGATGTAAGATTTAAGCATTTAAGTTATAAGTTATTAGTTAGTTAGTTGAGTACGTTACCTACACGATCAAGGCCAATGTAATGAGCTTTGACACGGCATGCATTCTGACACTGACATTAATCGTTTCCGGATCAGCTTTGAACCCACAATCTGACTCCGCCACTAACCATTTCCGAAGAATTTCTCGGACTCCTGCTGTTTTCATCAATAATTACTGTTGATAGATCGCTCGGGCAATTTGAAATTCTGCAGAAACTTGCATGCAAAATTAAATAGCAATGCAGTGCAGTACTAATGCATCGCTGTGATTTTGGGATGATTTTGTACTCTAATTTTTTTACGCAATGCAGTTCTTAGAGCCCTCGGGCAGCTAGAAATGCTGGCCATTTTTTTATCACTAAGTTCACAATGTGGGTACCGCACCCCACTGAACTGCTATGCAATGCAATGCAATGCAGTGGCGGCACTACTGTGCAATACAGTGGCCGCAGTGCAGTCCCACTGCATCCATATTCAGAACAAAACAATAATTACTATAATCAAAGACAGACAGACAGACAGACAGACAGACAGACAGACAGACAGACAGACAGTACAGTACAGTACAGTACAGTACAGTACAGTACAGTACAGTACAGTACAGTACAGTTCAGCTTCAGATGTAAGATTTAAGCATTTAAGTTATAAGTTATTAGTTAGTTAGTTGAGTACGTTACCTACACGATCAAGGCCAATGTAATGAGCTTTGACACGGCATGCATTCTGACACTGACATTAATCGTTTCCGGATCAGCTTTGAACCCACAATCTGACTCCGCCACTAACCATTTCCGAAGAATTTCTCGGACTCCTGCTGTTTTCATCAATAATTACTGTTGATAGATCGCTCGGGCAATTTGAAATTCTGCAGAAACTTGCATGCAAAATTAAATAGCAATGCAGTGCAGTACTAATGCATCGCTGTGATTTTGGGATGATTTTGTACTCTAATTTTTTTACGCAATGCAGTTCTTAGAGCCCTCGGGCAGCTAGAAATGCTGGCCATTTTTTTATCACTAAGTTCACAATGTGGGTACCGCACCCCACTGAACTGCTATGCAATGCAATGCAATGCAGTGGCGGCACTACTGTGCAATACAGTGGCCGCAGTGCAGTCCCACTGCATCCATATTCAGAACAAAACAATAATTACTATAATCAAAGACAGACAGACAGACAGACAGACAGACAGACAGACAGACAGACAGACAGACAGTACAGTACAGTACAGTACAGTACAGTACAGTACAGTACAGTACAGTACAGTACAGTACAGTACAGTACAGTACAGTACAGTTCAGCTTCAGATGTAAGATTTACATGGTCTGATAAGTTTTTAGTGCTGGTTCTTCGAAAATTTAGATCTGCCACATCCACCTCATCATGATTTCTTTGTGAAGATAAGGGAGCATCGTAGATAAAGTAAATAGATTTATGAGTGTCTGTCAAAGAGGTGTATCTGGGTGCAATGTAGTCTCCTATAGTTGACTTACCAAATGAGAAGATTTGGATGCTGTATTTTAGCTGACATTTTCTTTTTTCTATACGAATGATGGTGCAGTGCATTATTCTTTTTTTATATTGTTTCAGCTATTGTAGGCCCTATCGACCAGATGTATGTCCAGCTGTTTGATATCTTCAGACATATATCCTGTTTCTCAGAATTATGTTAACAAATTTGCAACAAATGTAGTGTCTTTTAATCAAATTTCTTGTGACATTTCTGGTTATAACTTTTTCTATTATCCCACCACGTTAACAAAGGCGACATTTATCCCAAATTCAAGTGGAATCATCACCTGAAAGAATGGTGTTACTCTCATCAGTTTACATTTTCGCCGAGATTATTTTTCACATGATACATTATTTTCCTTTACAATTAAATGTGTCTGTAGACGGTATAATCTCCTCCCAAGGCTGTTGTAATCTGCAGCAGTCCTTCACAATTAAATGTGTCTGTAAGTATACTGTAAACGATATAATCTCCTCTCAAGGCTGCTGTAATCTGCGCTAGCTAAAACCATGTCTCCAGCAGTATTTATACAGCCCAACTGTGCATACCATAGGACAATTAATCATACATTACTTCATTTGGCAATTCCGAAGACATATTATGCTGTCCCACCTTGTAATATTTATTATTGAATATTTTGATTTAATTTTATTACCTAATTTCAATGAATGACCTTTATTTTACAAAATAACAGCATTTAAACGCAAAAAAATCTAACATAAATGTGTTTTTGAAAGAAATAATAATTTTAGCCCAACAGCCGTTTTGTCCCACATTCTAAAATCCACATAAACACGTGATTTATTCTAGACTTTCTGTGTTATATATTATATTTGTTTCTGATATAATGTTAGTGTAAAACACTATCTATTAGATTATATACAAGTTTTTATTATTATTTTTTTATTTTACCACTTTTAATCCATTTTATGTCTGTCACAGCCATAAAATGCTTATAGCTTTCCGATATTTTCTATACTTTTCTTGACCAAAATATCACTTATCTGGTGCAAAATAGTTGCACGAGATCTTCATTGAGTGAATCGCAAAGAAAAAGTATAATACATTTGTTTTTGTTTAGAAATAATGTAAGGTTTGGGCAACTCTGTGGGTGACCATTTGTATTAAACTTCTCCCCATAGCGCGATTTTTTGCACATAAATACTGCCAAAAAAATTTTAAGTACCCTATAACCTTCAAGCCCAATAGAACCTCATTTGAAACAAAAATAGTAATCATACTATAACATAATGCATATATGCTATGCACGATTTAGTAAAAAAAACGTCTCTCCATAGCGCTTATTTTCTGTCACTCCATAACAAAAACAAAAACGTTATGAAGTGAAAAATTAGTCACAAATTACCCTTTTACTCATTTAAAAATAGTTATAACCCTTTTATGAATTTGATATGTTAACCAACAAGTGACACTTGTTGCAATGGTAACTTCTCTTTTTGTTTTTTAAACTGTATTAGCATCGATATTTAGTATTTGTTACTCCATAACAGAAATAGTTGTCGAGATGGAGAGACAATGTTCATTATTATTACTCTCCATGACGACAATAATCGTTACCGAGAGAAAACATTATTTCATTATTTTAGGGTTTTTGTCATAAAGTGATTCTTTCTAAGTTAAGTGGTCAACATTATAATAGCCATGTTCAACTACCTGTTAAATATGGTATGCTTTTGTAGAAGGGTCACTGAGAAATTTAAGTATGAAGATTACTCCTTAACATAAATTGGTCTCTCCATAACGATAAATAAGTCTCTCCATAACGGTAAGAAAAAAAAAAATTTGATAAAAGTAAGCATTTAAAATTGAAATTCAGCTCTGCTGACTACGCTATGCCAATAAACAAAGCTAACTAAACATATGTTTAATTTGTTGATAATATTCAGACAATCTCATATTTCAAGGAAAATATCATCACTGGTGCCTAAAATTATAGAATCCCTCATATGTCAATGTGTAGACCGAGCTTATGTATAGCCTATATAAGGCCACCATTCATGAGCACTCCTTATTAAATAAGAGGCCTAGCTAATACACTCAGCTGGAATAGGCTAACCCACATAGGTCACATAGCCTGAACACTGGCCCTGTGATTACATATTGTAGTCACAGGGCCAGTGTTAAGGTTATAAACCCTCAATGCATGTTCAGTGTTGGGCCGACATTAAAACATCGTCGGTTGTTCATTGTATCATGTTCACTGCCTGGGGTTGGAACGCACCATAAACTATTGGACTATGTACGCTAGGCCCTACACTAGGCTACCTATATCAGACAAATAATAAGAATTATGAAAATAATAAATGGTAATATCAGGTCCGTGCCCAGGAGATTTGGAAGGGGGGGTCGAATTTTGGATTGTTGGGATATTTTCAAAATAAGTTAATCAGACCCCTGTAAAATACTCCTTAAATTGATATTTGGCATTGACTCAAGTTAGGGGGGGGGGGCACGGACCCCGGGATTTTTTCATAGTCCCTGAGACGTCGTGCGACCCCCTCGAATCCCCCCCCCCCCAAAAAAAGACGGGTCTGAATATAATCTGCACATATGGGTGATAGGCCCATCGTAGCCTACTAGTGATAACAGAACATTAACTCTCATGTGTGGCCTAATCGTGTAAAAATGATTTTGGTCATGTTTATTCACCGTCTATACCCTCAATGTATTGCTATAGAAAGGTCGCGCATGCTTTATGGTTTATGGCCACATTGCACAGAGTCTCAGAGAAGCTGAAGTGAGATGCTGAGTCTGCTTAATAAGGTTACCTGGTTACTGTATAAAAGAAGGCTATCTAGACAATACTACAAGCGCGATCAGGTTCTGTAAACGGGTAAGCCTGGGAGAAAACCAACATAGGCCAAATGTTCATGGCATATTTCCACACTCTGAGCAGTGATTTTCACTGAGACGTAGCCTATATCCCAGTCTATGGCAGTAATGTCATGTGTAACTTGATCTTGTGAGGAAAAAAACAAACATTGTTTATTTGAGTGCGATATGAGAAAATACAGCACTCGTCCAATGAATAAAGTGTGAGCCTTTTGTCCAATGAATAAAGTGTTTGCCTAAAGGCTCACACTTTATTCATTGGACGAGTGCTCTATTTTCCCATATCGCACTCAAATGAACACCGTTTGCATATCTTATGTACCACAAGGGCGGATCCAGAATTTTGAAAAGAGGGGCCTGACTCAGTGATTTAAAAAAAGTAAGAGGCGATCAACACTGATCAATGATTTTGTGTCTTCTGAGGTAGGCCTATGTTGTCTATGGCAGTATGGGGGCTTGACACTCTAAATTTACTTCTTGGGTTGTGCCTCCCACCGATTACGATATCCAGATAGGGTGGGGTCCTGCCCCCTGACTCCCATCTGGATCCGTCACTGTGTTCACTGGGAATACTGTATTGTAGGCTACTATCTCTGACTGTAGCGTTAGGCTTTGTCTACGATGTCTTAAAGGGAGGGTGCTAAGGTTTTAAAATATAGTTTTGGCCGTTATTTTTGCTTAATTATACTATTTAAAGTACATCCCAAAATAAATCATCATTAAATTTTAAATATATGCCACGAAAAAGTGCATTTGAAGTAGGCCAAATGGATCTCATATTGAGGGTCATAAAAAACGCTCCCACTATCAGCAGCTGCCGTGTGACGTCACACGGTGAAGTCGTATGCCTACAGCAGTCCACTTGCACTGATCCTATGGTGATCCCGCAGTCACTACCCAGTTGTACAGCGTCTTGTTCATGGATTGTCCTACAAAGTTTTAACGTCATCTTTGTTTAAATTGTTATCATGCGAAAACGTTGCGTCTCTGGTTTGTGTAACAATACAAATGAAGATGTTACAGCACTGATACATGGCCAAAAGATTCCCAAATCGCACGCAAGTGGGATCGCTTTGTGAAACCCGACAGAGCTAACTGGAAGCATGGTAATCCCGCATATGTTCTGTGTGGTGTTCACTTCAGACAACTTAATGATTTCATATCTTATGGTCAGTGGAGACATAAATTCAGTTTTCACTCCCGGCCTACCCAGGTAAATGTCCCAGAATAGATCTAGATCAAACGTCTAGTTCTAACCGTTAGGCCTACTGCTACCAGGGCTAATGATCACGATGATGACTTCAACACCCCCATAACCACTTATTACTACCAGAACGCATAGCAATCACGACTGTTTTCAATTTCAGCTACCTAACTTTTATACACGTAGAATTGTGGTTCATACCTGTGATACCAGATTGCATTATTCAGATACATAATTATATAAATGATAATTTTTTGAATAAAACTGTTCAGGAAAACTCAGCCCCACGGGGAACAAAAATAATTCAAAAATAATGGTGATCAGGCCTACATACTGAGCGACCCAGGGTTGTCACCAAAAAATTAGTAAGACTAGCCAAACGGCGCTGAAAAACAAAATTAATATGTTTATTTACAATAATTCAAACTCTCGCCTGATAAAAGTCAATAAGAGCGCCGTTGGGGTTAAATTCCATAATTTTGAGAATTATTTTGTAAATAATTCAATGAATAAATACGACCAAACTTCAAATTCCCAGCAAACAAAAAACATTTGTAGACCTATAACATTTGTACAATGCTGGACCAACGTCGGAGACGTTGGGCCAGCGTTGTACAAATGTTATACAAATGTTTTGTGTTTGCTGGTTGACCGCATTGGTCCAGCATTGGCGGTGATGGGGATTTAGACAAATTTGTTGTGTCCGAGCCGTTACGCTTCGCAACTCGCATCAGATCCGGCGAAAGGGGGGCATGGGGTCATTAGCATTTATGGCAGGGCGGTTAACAAGGATGCGCGTTGTTTGAATACAATGTCGATCTTTGATGGAAGTGAAGAGAGAAATTCTCAAATTCGACGTTTTCGAAGCAGACCTTCTTTCTGATTCTATTTTCCTTGGTTTAACTTTCGTTAATAGGCTACCAAATATCATCAAAATCGTTTGAGAATTTTGACTGAGTCAGAGTGAGTTGACGGGGGAGTTCACATGTTCACTACTCTTTGAGAAATCGGATAAATCTCCATCGCTAGTTGTAGCCATTTTGACGGAGACCTCTTCATGACTTCAACGTGTGACGTGCCAGGCTGTTCGGGAGTTTCCGTGACCGTTACAGAATCCGAAGTGACTTCGGCTCGAAAAATCTAACAAAAACATTTTTTTTACCAATAATAAAAAAAATTAAGTAAAAATTAAATTAGCTGTTTTAATTAATAGGATATGTTCAATTTATTGATGCTCACCCAACCTTAACCTTAACACCCTCCCTTTAAATTCACTTCAATAACCTAGCACAGTTTGTTAATTTTGATCTCGATTTAATATAATGATACGCCTATTATTTCCTAGATCAGGCTGATCCGTACCCGCCTAACTCATTTAGCCTACTGCGCGATGTCGTCAGGGTAGCTGATCCGCTCTTAGTAGGATTCCTTATGGCCAAAAAAACGGCCTCGGTGTTTTTTTTTTTTTTTGGGGGGGGGTAAAAGCGGTTTAATCACATATTCTGTTTCATAAGGATCTCTAATTTGCGAAATAATATGTTTCCAAATTTCTTTTTTCGCAAAATTGCCCTTTTGGTGGCCATTTTGTTTTTTATCAGTCAGAAATACCAATATGACCAAAACGTTTGCACCATTTGTCAGAAACAGATGATTGTGTAGTACCACTTTTCGACCTGTAATTGGCATGCTAAACTCATTTCTGCCTCTATTTTTTATTTTGAGATATTGTTCGTGCATAAATCCAAGATGGCCGCCAACCACAATCTTGTAAATTATATTGTCTATTTTCTTTTTGGCAGAAAACAACATGTAATACCACTTTTCAAAGTATATTTCATATGAGAAACTGATTTTAGATACACATTTATTGTTCAGAAATACTGTTCGATCATAAATCCAAGATGGCCGCCAATGTTCTCTTGTAATATGGCAGAAAACAATGTGTAATCAGGTAATATACCACCTTACAAAGTGTATGCGAGACTCAGTTCCGACATTATTTCTTCTCCGGGATTCACATTTGACCATGATTGATTAATTTGGGTGGTTTACAATCACCATCTTTTAAAATATATAACACTATATATATTACCATATATCAAACTGATTTTTGCGCACTATAAACGAAACCGTTTTGTGACTATGAGGTCATGCTCATGCATTTATTTAAATAACAGCTGCCATCACTATCTTGGAAAACATTCAATCTTTAAGTTTTAACATGGTTAAGACAATACGTAATAGAAGACTTCATAATGATGACTATGACATAGGAAAATGACGTTAAGCTTATCATGGTAATTGAAACAGAATAGACAGAACACAATAGATAGGCAGACCCAAATACAATAAACTCGTGCTATAGGTGATAATAAGATGTTAAATTATTAAACGCGCGAAGGATGATTCGTTCACATCTTGAAAAACGATCTATCAAATCAGTATCAGTCAGCATGCAAAGAAATTCATTCTACTGAAACTGCCTTAGGCTACTGAAAGTTGAAAATGACATTATTTTGAATATGGAAGAGGGAAGTGTCACTGCACTTACTCTGTTAGACCTGTCTGCTGTTCTCGACACTCTGGACCACAGCTGTATCACCAATCTTTTGTCAACTTGGTATGGTATCGATGGTATCGCCCTTGAGTGGTTTGTGTCTTACCTATCAGATCGTAAACAGAAGGTGGAACTAATGGACTGTTTATCCAGTCCTGCCGAAGTTGCCAAGAAGATCAAATATCCCATTTACCAGTTAGACTAGATATAAAGACAAAATTCCCGTATTTCTTATTTTCGGCATGCATGTCCGAAATAAGAAATCGGGAATTTCGTCTTTATATCTCGCTTAACTGGTAAATGCGCAACATAATTTTTTTTTAAAAATTTGCAGTTCTAGTCTGTGGACATGTTTACATCATATAGTCATGATAAGAAACCAAAATAAAATCACCGATTTTTTTATGATTTTAGCCTGATTGTGTCGCTAAATTTAAAATAATAGTCCTGGGATATAGAAACGCTAAATCCCTAATATTTTCATTATTGGGTTAACGTCTGGCAGGCCTACGTTATTATCGTGGTGGTGATAAAGGCGATCACAGTAATAATCCTTTCAGACTGAAAGTATTCTTGCAGCGTAGCTATGAGAGCGTTGCGATGATTTTGCATGTAGGCCTACTATACCTTTGTATCGTTGCTGTGAAATAGGCCTATCCCTTTGCCTAAATCTGTAAAAAAATAGCATGTAATTGAGGTAAAAGTCATAAAACAGCTCAAACGTTTCCCTGATCAATACTATTTAGGTCACCTTTTGACGACCTCAATTCTTAGCGCGCTGGTCAGCATTTCAACAGTGACCACCCTGATTTAAAGGGACTGGCCCAGGCTGAAATCATCTGAAAAATCGGTGATTTTATTTTGGCTTCTTTCAATTCAATTCAATTTGGTAACTTTTATAGCGCCTAAATCCTCGGAGATGCGAGCTCAGAGGCGCAGAATCCAAATCGAAACCAGCTTAATGTCGATAGTCAAAGCGTAAGTCGTCAACTGGGCGCCGAATCTCCGAGGAATTAGGGGGGGAAAGCCGAATCGAAAAGAAAAGTCTTCAGCATTTTTTTAAATGAGGTGACTGTACTTGCAGTTCTCAAATTAACCGGCAGTGAATTCCAGGTGGAGGTAGCTGCAAATGCAAAAGCCTTTGAGCCCCATTTTGTTCGAAAACGTGGAACAGTTAACATATTTGTGTTGGATGATCTAAGCAGTTTTGAAGTGGTACTGAATAATTAAAGAGATATGTAGGTTGGTGAAAAAGGAAGGCTTTAAAAGTGATGGTACAGAGTTTAAAGCGTATGTGGTATTTTACTGGTAGCCAATGAAGAAAATTTAAGAGAGGCTTAGATCTGCTAAAACAAGAAGCTTTACAGACTACACGTGCCAGACAATTTTGTACTCTCTGCAATCTTTCAATGTCCCGGTCAGGAAGATTGTACAAAAGGGAATTGCAATAGTCAAGATGACTAGTGACTAGAGCACATGCAGCAGATTTTGCAGCTTCAGGGCTAAGGTACTTACTAATACGCCAAAAGTCACGGATGTGATAGAAGCATATTTTACAAGTCTGAGAGATTTGTCGTTTGAAGTTAAAATCACAATAAAAAATGAATCCCAAATTTCTAACGAATGCTTTAGGAAGTGTGTCATGGTCAAGTATGATATAGGGAATAGATCTTTGATCTTTGTTTTTTAGAACTGATGATGATAAACTCGGTTTTACTTGGATTTAGCTTTAGCTTCGAATTTGTCATCCAAATCAGTTAGGGATTCTGAAGCTTCAGAACCGGATAGAGATATATAAATTTGTGTGTCATCGGCATAGAGATGGTGTTCTACATCATGCTCAGCGATGACGTGACTGAGGGGAGCAGTATATAGGGTAAAAAGTATAGGTCCAAGGACAGAGCCCTGGGGTACACCGAAAGATATATAAACCGCTTCGGAAATATAATCGTGAATTTTCACCTGTTGACATCGGTTGCTCAAGTACGATGTAAACCAGTCAAGAGCTGTACCAGAAATTCCATACCATGATGACAAGCGGCTAATTTAATATGACCATATGATGTAAACATGTCCATAGACTATAACTGCACAAGTTTTTAAATTTTTGTGCTGCGCATTCAACAGTTGTACTAGATATAGAGACGAAATCTCCGATTTCTAATTATTGACAACCAATGTCAAAAATAGGAAATACGGGAATTTTGTCTCTATATCTAGCCTAACTGGTAAATGCGCAGCAGAAAAATTTAAAAACTTTTGCAGTTCTAGTCTGTAGACATGTTTACATCATATGGTCATATTAAGAAGCCAAAATAAAATCACCGATTTTTTTATGATTTTAGCCTAGGCCAGTCCCTTTAATGTTTCATATGTTGTTTTTATTCTCTTCCAGAGAAAGAAGAAAATGGTTGAAGTACATATTAAGGTAAATTGTGTTGAATATAGACATTTTTTTATGTTGTCACCCCCGCCCCCCCTCCCCCCCACTCCCCCGCAGTGAAATAGTACATTTTTTATAATGGCCGCTGAACCATAATATGGGTATTCAAATGAAGCGGAAATGCTAACTAAGACATTTAAGATGATTTCAAATCGAAAATACCAATTGTCTTTATGGTTATTACAACAATGTCTCAGCGTAGCAAGGGTTAACACTTGGATACACTGAGTAGGCCTATAGATCACAAACTATTTTACCATTTCCACAGCCTCATATCTGGCTTTAAACTAGCATAATATAACCGAAGCTGTAGTCATGTTTAGCTCTTCTATTAATTTTAATTTAAAAAAGGTGGGATATTTTAATTGAAGTTCGGCGACATTTCCTTTTGGACACTATAACTTGACAAGTTTTTCATTTATCCTGCTCAAATTTGTTCTGAATGTTGATAATGGCCAGTGCGAGGACGAGTTCAAAAATAGCTGCGAAAAAATAAAAATGGTCGATATATCGTACAAAATGACAGATTTATTGTGATTTATCACTTTTTACTTCCCTGTGACGCGATAGCTTCAAGCGTTTTTGTGGGTGGGGCCATTGGCCGCAGCCACGTTATTGCCTTGGCGTGAACACAGATTTTGACGTCGCTCCATTCATAAAACTGGTAGACAGGCGCATTTCATTCATGGAAGAGCCCTTTCCGGGGGTCGCGGCAAATATTCGTGATACAATATAAAGTATCTTCACACGGTTTCACATCTGACTGTATGGACTTTTGAAATAGCCTCTTGTTATCTATGGTAGACCCGTGCCATATTTGGTTATTTGTGAGAGCTGGGTGATCATGAATATTAAGTGTTGCCCTATTTTTCACCAAATACTTTTAAAACAAACCTAAACTTACCTCCAAAACCACACCGCTTAACACCTGCACACTGCACAAACAAACTATCAGCTAGAGGCCTAACAAATTATCTTTCTACCCCTTTTTCGAAACTCTGAAACCGCCCCTGTCCTTACAAATTGTATAATATTGTCGAATGTTATCTGGAAAAACACATACTACGAATTTATTAACATGGTTATTTTTTTCATTATAGGCCTATCCTATATACATTTATAATACCTTATTTGGTCTTTCTGATTATGCATTTTAGCTCGACTTGAGCGCTAAAGAAAAATACAAATCACTTCTTTTAGCAAACAATGGTGTCACATCTATCGACAAAAGAAAGTTTGTGATGCGTGAGATGGGAAAGAGAAGATTGATAGTAAGTCTTTTTTTGAATCTGGACAAATTAATGTTATTGGAAATGAAATGAGTGCCTAAACATAAAGATCTCTCTCCCCACTTGAAGTTGTTTGTACACAACTTCAATTTGGTGCAAAAATAAGATAACTTATAAATAAATAATAACTTATACTGTTATAAATATGATACACAAAAAAATGAGATAAATTAAGATAACTGGACAAAAATTAAATAAGATCGACTTATAAATGAATAATAACGTTACTATATAAATAGTTATATATATAGTATATAATAATACATATACTAATATATACCTTTTTCAACTTTTTCGCCAGATATGGTAAATACAAAAAAATAATTGTAATAATTATCTCATGATATTGTCAAGCGCTCAAAATAATAACAACATAATTATCGTACAAATTTGAACCCTTTTTTGGTCCAGGCCATATAGTGCTGTGACGATGTTCAAAGTGTCATGTCGAGTTCTATCGTCGAGCTGTATGACGTAAAAACTACTGCTGAATTTACTAGTTAACTACTGTTACATATTACACAATATATCATTACAATGGTTAAATACACTGTGGATTTTATTTAAGAGGTTTTTTTTACAGAAGAAATGTGTAAATATTGAGAGGAGGCCATTCCTTTGTGGGGGTATATACACATGGCTTTATAGTTGTGGCTGCAATCCTGCAAGATCAGCCTATCTAAGGTTACTTGGACCACAAGCTCAAGGTACTATTAGTGAAGGTGGGTTGATAGAATTATTGTATGCTTAGGGCTTTGAGCTCAGATCTCTAAATTAATTTTTCAGTCATTTGAAATTGTATGTCGCTATCGTAATCCACAGCTGATAAATGGCAATTCCATCGTAACTGATGTAACATTTGGACAAAAGTGGGCTTTGTATGGGTATATTGAACACGATTTAAAAAAAAACTGAACATGACCTAAAAATTAAAAAAAAAACATGGTTTCTATAAACTGTGTAGTTTAGGAAAATATTTTCAGTTTTGTGAACATACAGATTTCATTTTTTTTTTACTTTTTGTTTACTTTTACGTGGTATTGCCCTAAAACTTTATGACTGGTGTAACAACGTAGACACGCTAACCATCCTAACGACGTAGCATCCTGGTCACGTCGCCAATGTAACGAGGTAGACACTCTATTCTTGAGTTAATGCTGTTGGCTTTCACTACGAGACGTATGGTGAGATCAACCCATCTCGCACTCTCTCACATACGCTTCACTGCTCAGTTTGATTTTGCCGCTTTGGATAGATTATTCTTGCGAGAAAATACATACTGCATCGTTGGGTACCGCAAGATGGACTGATCTCATCACTCGTCACCACATCAAGCCCTCACCTTAAGGCTCGGTTCGGGCTTGATGTGGTGACTTGTGCTCCAACGATGCAGTATGCATATAATCCAGCCGTGTTTAATCTTTTCATTGTTTCCTCTAAACAAGAATGGGTGAAACTTAACGCTCGCCCTTGGCGACCAAAATTTAGGCAAGTGTTAATGCACCAGCAAATCATCCTGCCGGTGATCTCATAAAAATCCTGGGACGAGTGGACATATTTGTCATGTCGCCCTGCTTGTTTGGTTTAGCTAGCCCCGCATGCAGGCTGCCCGGGCCTTCCGACAATATATTGATCAATCCGATCCCGCCATTAGTCAATTCGCTTTTTGCTCAGAGCTGTGTATCCCTGCTGTATTTTGCAGACAGCCCTGACTTCAACTTTTCTTGCCTAATTAGCGCACATTTTGATTGTTGACAAAAAAGGGGTAGTCTTTACAGGAAGTGAAGTTGTGGTCACGTTGTGGCCAAGTGTTTGATCAAATAAAATGGCCGACATGGGCGCCGCCATTTTGTTCCTAAAAATGGCTGACAAGGGGCCCCCATTTTGTGTTTGCTAATGGCCGCCCCTATGTCGGCCATGGCTACCCTTATGTCGGCCATTTGTAAAGACAAAATGGCGGCGCCCATGTCGGCCATTTTGTTAAACCAACCCGAGGTTGTGGTATCACTTCTTGTAATGCATGAATGTAAATGAGATTTTATAAACGTTTTTTGAAGTCTTCACTTCATTGGTAACGAAATTTGTCAATAATTAATAAATTAAGATATGTTTGGCAAAGGTTTCCCTCTAAACCATCTTGATGCAAGGGCATAACTTGTCATATTTGTGAAATTCTCCTGGGACTCTAGTGGACAAAGGGTGTAAATATCAGGGACGCCAGTGGTAAGGTTAAAGTGATGGTCATATGCGTCTGCGCCAAGCATATTCTCTCTACTAAGATCGGTTGCATCGCGGTGCAGATGCAGGCCGTCCTCCATCTTGGATCTGACATGTCAACACACCCAGACAGCCAAAGTCACATTAATTTGTAGCGCATTTTTTTCGCCGATTTCTCGGTCAATTTCCCTCCGATTTTTGTGAAATTTAACAAGGACTTTTTTCGAGTCACCCGTCAAATACTGTGAAATTTTCATAAAAAAATTATCAAATAGTTCAAAAGTTACACCATTTGTCTGATATGACATGCAGTAATTTTCCAATTACGACGTCCCAATCTGTTGAGAATTAACCAAGAAATCAGCGAAAAACATGCGCTACACGTTAACGTGACTTTGGCCCAGTTAGGGTTTTTATAGTCATGTTGTACTACATGAAGTGCAATGTGGAAATTTGGCATTATGTCCTGAAATGGGAACAAGCGTTTGCATCTGTACATGGCTGGTGCTTGAGGTTGAGCATGATGATGTTCCATCCAAACCAGACCATGTCAAGCATTTTATTACACATAGTTTAGTACACATGCCATGATTGATGAAGACCAGAACTGAGATTGTTTTTGCATTTAATAAACCTGATGGAAGGGCAGTCATCTCTTTTTGTGATTGGGCAATCATGATTACTGTAGCAATCTGTTAATTATTAGCCAGATCTGCTGGCCAGTAAAACTCAAATTATTAGTCCTTCTGGCCAGTAAAATTTGAAAGTAACTAGCCCTGCTGGCCAGTAAAATTTAAAAGTCACGAGCCCTGCTGGCCAGTAAATTTGCTGAAAGACTAGTCATTTTGTTAGTTCACTAGCCCTGCTGGCCAGTAGCTTATTTTCCTTAAATTACACCCATGAACAAGAAAATTCGAAGGCATTTGTTCCTTAATTTGCTATGTTTTGCTTCAACTGGTACATATGTAATGTAATTTTAAAATGTAATATCCTAGAGTCACTGATACCAATGTAGCGATTTTGACTTGCACATCATAATATCGTAGCGTGTCAAAATTTTATTGTCGCACATCAGAACACAGCACTTGTAGATGAAATATGAAGGCGTCTCAAATATATAAAAAATGTAGATATTCCTCAGAGAAAGGTTCAATTCAGTTGTTAGTACATATTCAACAAAGAACGTTTAATTCAGTTGCTAGTACTTTTTATATAATTTCGATGTTGCTTCAGTGATCCATAAATTTTAGATAACGAAGTAACTCCCACTAAAATTCAGCAAATGACTTCTTAAAGCACGAAACACTGTTGTGTGCCCTGTATACATAATTGTGTACCTATGCTATAGGCATATCTGTAGTCAATGTGTATTGTGTATAGATATGTGTTCCTTTGTTTCTATGTGTAGGGCGCCTCTATAGACTAGAGTAATTATGTGAAACATGGTGTGTGGGAGGAAGAATCCCCAGGGTGTTTAGGATTGATACTAGTTCAGGTAAACTTTAACTGAAACAGTTGGAACTGAAACTTAAAATCGCGCTGAAACAGGAAAAATTAAAACAAGGCAGAAATTAGGACAGGCAGCATTAAAACATGTCCAAAATAAGAAATACAGGAATAACCGATAAACGGGGTTTCAGGTAGACTTTACGTTGCCACATCTAATAAAAATTTAACAGACTTTTGCAATTCTAGTCTATGGACATATTGTCATATTACGGACATATTAAGGAGCCAGAATAACAATGTGATTTTGATGATTTTTGGCCTGACAGAGTCACTTTAAGGCAATGTAAAACAGAAATAGCTAATAGAAAGATAACAGCTGAAAATCCACATGTAAGTTCGTCAAATGACAGTAATCATATTAATAGATTTTCAAAATTGGTGTCAAAATTTGTTGAAGCAGATCTTGATGAATTTTTCTTTCAATTTGAAAATTTGGTCACATGAATGAAACGAGAGAAATCCGACTGAGCCATTTTGCTACATACTGCTGTATTTGGTAAAGTTGAATTCATAAGCATGATAGAATGGCACCACAGAGACATAATTATTATGGTAAATTATGTAATTATATTGTAGAAGTCCTGTTTCACAGAATAATGACCAGGTGTCAGTGCAAGCAGCAGAAGCTTGGATGTTATCACTGTAGAAAATTAGGACACGTAATCTCTGATTGCTGGGATCTCCGAGGTCTGATCAATTATCCTTGCAAATAGCCCACTGGGTTTGTTTCTCAATTGAAAAAACAAAAGTGTCACACTAAATATAGAAATAATGATATAATCACTGATCGGTTCAGTAATTAGAATGATAAATATGTCTAAAGAGACAGATTCTGAAAGTGCCAAAGGTGTGAAAGTGCCAAGATTGTAATGAAATTTCAATCTTACGTACAGTAAACTGCAGTTTGCCAGCTGAGTTTACTCTGTTTGTTCTCGAGGGCTCTTGTGTCCGAAGAGACACATTGTGAAAGTACCAACAGTGTGAAAGCGCCAAAAGTTTGATTTTGACAAGTGCATTGCCTAACGGGGATACAGTCACTGACGAGGGTTTACTAATTTCTGCAGTTTTTGCCAGTAATAGAGTACCTCTACATACGGTTTACTTGAAGTTTGACTTAATTACAGGTTTTGTGGATTTGCACGCTATTGATCTCTTTGGTAGTGTGTCTCTGTTGCTACGCAATGACCATCAGGCTTTTGTAGCCACAAGAAAATGTTACTGATAATTTGGGCTTGCACCAATAAAATTAAAAGTGTATGAGATCAGATACAGATAGAGACACAAATGATGATAGTGTAGATGGTGTAGAGTCATAATGTGGACAGTAGTGTGTCATGTAATGATAATTTACTAAAGTCTTCAGTTAATGGACGACAGCTTAGAATAGACCAGAAAAATAAAAGACGCTCCACCTCCTAGCAAAATATACGAATTCTTGGAAAATTGAAAACACATGATGTTCCCGCTGATGAGTAGTGGGCTATGCTTCACCAAGTAGTTTTTCCAAAGACATATACAAATGAAGTATTAAATGTGGCACATAAAAAAACAATAGGAGGGTATTATGATGAAATTATTATGGCCACGGATTCCGGAAAGATGTAGCAGAATTTTGTAAAACTTATTTGTTGTTGGTAAGCATAGTAGCCATGATGTCCCTCCATTCTATTCATGTTGGTAACGAGGCATTGACCAGGGTCATAATTTATTGTGTTGGAAGACTAGATCTGGGTGTGAATATATTTGGACCAGTATGTGTAGTAAAACTAGGTTCCTAGAAGCTATTCCTCTGATGAACATTTTTTCACGCTGGTTGGCCTGCCTTAAGTGGTACAGTCAGATCAAGGGTCAAATTTTATGTCTGGCATTTTCCAACATGTCATGCATTAGCTTGGTGTTTGACAAATCAAATTTTTTGTGGACCACCTAGAAAGCCAAGGTGCTTAAGAAATGTTTCTTGAAAGGTTTAATGCAAGCTTGAAAACTACGATAAGGGCCTACGTAGAGCAACAAGAAGATGACTGGGATGTAGGGTTACCATTGTGTCAATGTTTGCTGTTAGAGAGTCCGTCCAGGAGTCTCTTGGATGCAGTTGATTTGATAAATTTTGTCCGATGATGTTGATTGCTCTGTCCGGCCAAGAGTGACATAGTCGTTAAAAACATTAATTTGAACACAATATCTATGTATTTCCGTAACTATTACATATAATGATAGAATATGTCCATTAGAGTTTCTGTGATTCATACAAAATATTTTTATTTGATTGTCTCTTTTCCAGTGCTTTCACATACTCAACCCGAATGTTTGCACGTTCAAGTGTGCCAAGAAGTTCTGATTGGCTGGGATAAATATTGGGGAGTTAAGATTGAAGATGGATTTGCATGTGGTATGATAATTTTTCTTTGTCTTGTAAGTATCACCACGTGTCAAGTCATGTTGTATGGCTTTGCAGCATAGCTTTGCAGTATACTTGGGAGACAAGGGTTGGTATAGTCCAAAGGACGAAGTTTCAATTTGTTTCAGGCTCAGACGCTTGTACGGCTAATTGATTCATACAATGTCCCTGTTTCTTCAAATTTCGAAGCTCGTGGATAAATAGACCATTTCTTATGAACATGTTTTAAAGTTGGTACAGTCGCCATGTCAATTGACACTTTTTGTTTAAACTACTGTTTCAACATTTTTAGTTCAATATTATGCCTAGGAGCGAAATTAACATAGATACTCTGGTCTCAACCTTGACTGGACGAGTCCGTCAATAACATGATCTCTTGCATGGTCAGATTGAGGAAGGAGAAACATAGGAACAAGTCTCCAGCTCAGCAAAAAAACGTTTTTGTATTATTTCTAGCATATTTTATCTTGGTTCGAAAATTTTAGAGCATGAAAACGGCAGAATGCAGCCTGGCATGTAAAATATTCAGATTCCTCACACTTAACTTAGGTTAAAGCATGTTGTTATAGGCTAAACTGGGCCAGGAGAAACTCCGGAGGATGGTGAGATGAAAGAGATGACACTGCCCTCCAGACACAGGATTCGAACCCTGGTGGTCTGAGGCCGAGCACGCTACTTCTCACAATATTATATCATTACGAATAAGCAAGGAAGAAACATTTTGTTTCTTTGAAACTTGAAGGCCAGAGTGGGGTTCAAACCCGCAATCTCCGACTTTTCAAGCAGGCAGCTTTAACCACTGCAACAGGGCCCCTGCCCTATTTTTTATTGGAATATAAGACCAGTGTTAGTTGATGTTCATGTTATCATTGTTACAGATTTCGCCAAGTCAACCCCCGTGTCAGAAAAACCTTCTTCAGCCCCCAGCGACATCTGCACTAAACCAGGAACAGGTTAGTATTATTCAATTACAAATCTATTTTTGTACCAATCAGCTGATAGAGTAATTAAAAAAACATAGTTTAGAAAATACAGTTTGTCGTTTGTTCTGCCCATATACTTTATTAAGAGCCATGTTCATTCTTCGCTCACTTATGATGTGAAAATACTAATTAATGTAATGATTTATTAGTCTAGTTTATTTATCATTATTTTTTTTAAAGGAATAGAGGACCAGTCAATGTTGATGATGATGTTCATGTTACCATTGTTACAGATGCCGCTGAATCAACCCCTGTGTCGGAGACACCTTCTTCAGCATCCAGTGCTATCTGCATTAAACCAGGAACAGGTTAGTCCCATTCAATTATTTGCGACCTCGATGGCTCATTCTTATAGACTGGAGCTTGTAACCTGGAGGTATCATGTTCTAATCCCAGTTGGGCCAGGTATTTGTCATCGAGGTTGTGCATACACAGTGTTCCAAACTGTTCAAATGCCTGGAGTGTACAGTGCTGCCTATGATACTGTGCACTAGAAAGAACCCTTGAAGTCATTCAAAATAAGAGTAGGGCATAGTCCCGGCTTCGGGCTTTCTTCTGTCGCGCATGATTGTGCAGAAAGCGACGTAAAGCAATATTCACTCAGTTATTCAATTATATACAAATTGCTGATAGTGTAATTATAAAATAACATTGTTTAGAAAATAACCAAGTTTGTTGTTTTGTCTGCCCATATTCAAGATCAGCGCCACACTTAATTTGGGGCCATGTTGATTCTGCGCTCACATATGATGTGAAAATACCAATAAATGTGATGATTTATTTGTCTATTTATATTTATTAGTCATTATTTTTTAATTCAATATAGGACCGATCAAATTTAGTTGATGTTCATTTTACCATTGCTACAGATTTTGCAACCCCCATGTCGGCGACACCCTCATCAGCATCAAGTGCCATCTGCATTAAACCAGGAAAAGGTTAGTCTTATTAAATTACATATATAAATTATATATAATATTATATATATAGTATTATATTTTTGTACAAATAGCTGATAGTGTAATTTGAAAATAACATAGTTTAGAAAATAGCACTGTTTGTCATTGGTAGGCCTATTGCCAATATTCAGGATTAACCCCATGTTGATCCCGCGATCACTTATGATGTGAAAAGACTAATTTCAAGATTATTTGTGGTCCGATTTATTCAGCATGTTCAAGGTTTATGTTATTTTATTTTCTATGATGGAATATTTCAATGAAGCACATTTTAGGCATAGCATATATGTGTGTTTGCGTATCTAGTCTATACTTTGTTAGCCTACAGTTAGAATAGCAGTCGGTAAACGCTGTGGCCTGTAGACATGCGTTGGCATATACACCGCCCGATCTGTGCTCACTGGTAAAGATTCAGTATTGTGGGGAGCCTCCGTGACCGAGAGCTAGTGTGTCGGAGCGTGAGTTGGCCCGACCAGACATCAATGGTCACCGTTATTTAGGTGATAAAATAAAATTACATGTTATATAATAAATACAACATTACCCTTGTGTTTTTACTATTGGACCTATCACCTTGTCTCGGTGGACAATATTAGTAAACACAGTGTAATCTATACTAGAATAGCAGTCGGTAAACACTGCGGCCTTTAGACATGCGTAACACAGCCCGATCTGTGCTCACTGGTAAAGATTCAGTATTGTGGGGAGCCTCCGTGACCAAGAGGTAGCGTGTCGGAACGTGAGTTGGCCCGACCAGACATCAAGGGTCACCCTTATTTAGGTGATACAATAAAATTACATATAATAAATAAAACATGACCCTTGTGTTTTCGATATTGGCCCTATTACTTTGAGAGTGCACATGGGTTAAAAACTTATCGAACGATCGGCGAATCACCTGTTCTCAGGAGCCGAACTTTGAGGATTGCAGTTTATAAATAGTGTAAACGACGAAGCTAAAAAAATATATCTATTTGTATCTATATTTATATCATTTGTCTCTTATAAAACGTGAATATTTTAGTGAGGCCAAAAAATGGGGAAGAAATGAAGTGGGAAAAATCTATAATTTCCGGGACTCGTGTGCACAGTGTAATATTGTCTATTTATTCACCTGGTCTCTCATTTCTTCCAACACACTAAAATAAAATAAAATACATAGGCCCATAACACAGGTATTTAAATGAAGCGGAAAGAGCCAAATAAGACATTTATGATGATTTCAAATTAAAAACAATTGGTCTCCATGGTTTGTCTAAAAATATTTAAACACTTTGACCCTTATGCTGTCGATATTTTTTCGGAAATTGCGTTAGCAATTACAGCTCCAAATGACGAAAAATAAATATCTTTATGCAAAAATATACATGATTATTTCAAATTGAAGAAACATTTCAACTCCATGGTTTGTGTAAAAATATTTAAGCACTTTGACCCTTATGCTGCCGATATTTTTCGGAAATTGCGCTAGCAATTCCAGCTCCAAATGACGAAAAATAATTATATTTATGCAAAAATATACATCGTCAAAATGTAATTATAAGATAAAATGACCATATACTACAAAACATTTCAGCAAATCGAGTTGGATTTATTTCGTCTGGAATTTGCTTGAAAACACATATATACGGTCCATGGTCATTACAATAATATAGCAGCGTTATGAGGGTTAACAGTTAAGGCTCTGAGTTTATATGTATTGTCCTGCGTGTAGTATCAATGTACTCTGGATTTTTGAATTTTATAATTCTCCGTCTATTTTTAGGGGCTACTCGGACAATCCAGGCAAAATTATGTTTATATATATTTGGTCAGTCTTCCGTCCATTTATCCATCCGACCATCCATCATTTTATGCATTCATCAATTCATCAATAATATATAATTTGTAGAAGAATAAAGTGTACTGTATCTAGTTCATTTGTAGGCTACGTTACCATTGTTACAGGTGCCACAAAGTCAGCCCCCGTGTCAGTATCACATCCTCCAACAGTCCGTGTCATCTGCAAGTCAGTCCGTCTCGTGTCAAAGCCACATATTCCAGGGTTCATATACGCTAAAGTGGAAACAAGTTAGTTTCATTCAATTACAATACTATATCTGTGCAAATTAGCTGATTCTAATTCTACTTTTAACATAGGAGAATACACCTAGGTGTTGTGGCTATTCCACAAGAAAATTGGGGTAAACATTTATAAGTATTTTTTTTTTCTATGGTTATCGTTCACATACCTGAAGCCCCTCTTATCCCAACGAGTGGCAGTTGAGTGTATGCTCTGCCTGACAGTTTCGTTTATCTCAAGTGGGGGTGGTTGCACCTAATAAGCTGGGAATCAATAGTCATTAGTCCATAATCTAACGTGTGAATGGTCGATATCAAATTTTCCGTGGCAGAAGTGATACAAGTCATAAATAACAGAGTACAAAGTCGTTCATTCCATACTCTCAATCATTTATTAACCCTCAAAGCGCTGACAATTTTTGCATATACCATGGACATCAAAGGGTCTTTTTGAATTTGCAATTATCATAAATGTCTTAGTTAGCTCTTTCTGATTCTTTTGAATACCTATGTTAAGGGTCTACGGTCATTTGAACTATTTTTACTCTTACAGCGCGGGGATAGACTTAAGTCGTCAGATTCTGACGTCTACAGACGTCAGATTCTGACGACTTAAGTCGATCCCCGCGCTGCAAGGGTTAGAGGAGAAGTTGATGACTTGATGTAAACTTATTACCACAGTGAAGTTTTAAAGACCACATATAAATATATCTAATTGTTCTCATCAGCCAATCAATATCGGAACATTTTCAATTATATTGACTATAGCATCGAAATCCTACAAAGACCCACATTTTTCAGTGAGACAGTCAGAACCAGAATAAAGAGTGAACATAATTGGGTGAATTCTCATTGGGTTTACCCTCTTGAAATAAATATATTAATATTATTATATTATAGTATTCAGTGAAATCAGAATAAACCCGACAAAACTTTTCAAACAACGGATGAAGCCAGCCCAACAGCTAAACCAGCAAGCCGAGGCCAAAACGAAACGTGCCACCAGATCTTAGCTCACGGTCGGCAATCTATTCCAATGGAAGCCGGTCCAGCAGCTAAAGCAGGCAGCCGAGGACGGCCGAAACGAAGAGTGCCACCAGATTCTAGCTCACGGTCGGCGATCGATTCTAATGATTGACGGTTAATACACCAATGTCCAGCAGCACCACTAAGCCCTGGCCGCTTCCAACCCTGCGTATGCTCACGTCCAGCCGCCAAGAACAGTTCACGTGAGGGAACCCTGCTCATGTGAAAAAACAATGGACCAACAACACATGATTATTCGCCGACCTTTTAAGCACCAGGAGAAAATGAACCAACCTGAAAAAAAAGATTAAAGCAAATTGCCACAGACTTTTATAATTAAAGTACTGGGCCAGAGTTCGCCCTGATATCATCAATCGCCATACCCGCCCACGTGATGTGTTGTGTAGTATACCATTTTCAGCCTTATCATTGAATGCTTGATTAAAACTAATAAAAACACTCCTACCTGCTTTCGAAGACCTTTTCTAAGTCAATATGGCGGGGGTCCTAGGGTAGTTAGCACCGCTGCCCTTCACGCTTCGGGGTTTGTTTCCCGGTCTCGGAGGTTTGAAAGAAACAAAAATGTTTCTTCCCCATCCACTTGTAAAACTTGTATTGTGAGGAGCCTCCGTGATCGAGAGGTAGCGTGATCGGCCTCAGACCTCCAGGGTTTGAGTTTTGAATCCTGTGTCTGGAGGACAGTATCATCTCACCATCCTCAGGAGGTTCTCATGGCCCAATTTAGCCTGTATGTGCGCAAAAGTGGCTCAAAGCCCGATTCATTTCATTTTCATTTCTAAGTCAATTAGTATTTATTTTGCTAAAATAGCCTCTCTGCTTGAGTCTAAATACTTACTATTTCTGTTGAAGTGGAGGTGGATAAATAACTTTTTTTTCTCACCGGAGTTAAACCTTTCAGCACGGGGAACATCTTTAGAAGAATAAACTACAAATCTTCACAAGAATGCCCCTCCTATAGTTTATTTGCTGCACCCTCTGTATGAGAAAGTAGTTTGACTACCAACATTTTCTCCTTTTCTATGCACCCGCTCTGGAATCTTCTTCTTCCAATACTGGTCAAACTTCAATATTGAAGACGGGGGCCAGGCATGTGTGTGGGTTATAAGTTGTTTTTTTGTTTGTTTTTCATATTTTATTTAAATTGAATGAAAAATACATGGTCCAAGAACTTTGGAAGAGATATCAGGGTCAAATATAGGGTCAACTTGATTCAAATATTGAGTCCAAATGCTAATGATTGTGTGTGATATATAAAAGGTCCGTCATCAGTCTTGAAATGGTTCTTCTTTTTTGTAAGGTTTTCCAATTTAGAAAAGTTAGCATATTTGTCACTGTTCTAATATTGTGTCAATAGGCTAGCGGTATTGATTGTGTGTGATAAATGTAACTGATAAACATAAAGGTGCGATCATGTGTTTTTGGTGAAGGGATAAAAATGGCATGCTGGTTGAATACAAAGGTTTGTCTGTGAAAAACTAATTCAATACAGGACTGAACCTTGTCCCGCATCTAGCAGAGATTAGGTTTCAACCATAATGCTTGGTACTCACAGAAGACATCACAAAAAAAACTTTAAATCATGGTCGAATCTGATGTCTATCTTCATCCATTATTTGTTTTCTCTGATCGTTTATACCACCTATTTTCTTCTTTTCATTACAGAAAAATGTGACTACATGAAAAAATGCTCAGAATTTAGGGAGTCATTGAAACTCTCAGGTCAGCAACACATTACGTCCTCTTGTATATCAGGAATATGAAAGGGTGTGTCTGCCACTTTGTAAAGTGGCAGACACACCCTTTCATATCCAAGGAAAAGGACAATAATTTTGTGCGTTCTCAAAACAGTGAATGTTTTTATAATCGTAAAAGCATGGGATTTACCAAAAAATAT
This sequence comes from Flabesymbios commensalis, assembly GCA_964017125.1. Taxonomy (NCBI): domain Eukaryota; kingdom Metazoa; phylum Annelida; class Polychaeta; order Terebellida; family Flabelligeridae; genus Flabesymbios; species Flabesymbios commensalis. The sequence continues at coordinate 100,537 of CAXHKU010000492.1, forward strand.
TCTTCCATATCTTAAATATTATTACGATGTCTACATTTGATTATTTATGTTATCATGCTGTCAGTATTTTATATTTTGCAGATGAGTATTTCAATCCAAAGTTTAACATGTGTTATTGCGAGTCATGTCACAGAAAGAGAGGTGACAATGACTGGTATAACAGAGGAAAGCCAGCCAAGCGTTATGCTGTGCCTGTAGGCTGGTGTAGGTTCGCTCTCAGGTAAATCACTTTCCATCATTAAATCGCTGAATTTAATCATTTTATTTTCACCCGCTTAAAGTTGTGTCTCGCTACCGTGATCCACAACTTTAAGTAGGTTATAATACTCATACTAGTTGAATTTTAAACTAAAAATTAGCAAATTGTGATGTTTAACACCTATTTCGTCCCCAATAACTGTGATTTAAACGGCTAACAAAACAAACAAACGACTATTGTCGTGATTAGGGGTTTAACCTTTACAACACTGATTTAGTTTTGTTTAAACCATGGAGACTAAGGGTTTTTTTCAATTTGAAATCATCATAAATGTCTTTCCGCTTGATTTGAATACCTATGTTATGGTTCTACGGCCGTTGTAAATATTTTAATTCCATCAGTGCGGGGACCGTTTTTATACGTCAGAATCTGACGTGTAAAGACGTCAGATTCTAATGTATAAAGACAGTCCCCGCACTGAAAGGGTTAAATCCAGGTAAGCTCACACAATCACCCAAGTTTCTGTTTATGGATTGATCGCAAATGTGTCTAAGAGTGAATATTCAATGCTTTAAGTCACTTTCTGCACAATCATAGCAATACCGTGCTAGAAGGAAGCCCGAAGTCGGGACTATGCCCTACTTGTATCAAATGGCTTCAAGGATTCTATATAGCGCACAATTCCATATACAGCACTGAACACTCCAGGATGTGAACAGTTTGGAGCACTGTATATGCACAACCCCGATAACAAACATCTGACCCGGCCAGGATTCGAACCCAGTACCTCTGAGTTTCGACCCACAACCAGACCGAATGAGCCACCGGGGCCGTCGAATGTGTTTAAGACATTTGATTGATTTTTTTATGAAATCTATTCATTCAGGTCCCTTATACTTGTAAGCATACCATCGCTTGACACGTTCTCAATGTACATTCACCCTCCTAGAACTTCCACTCACTTTTGTTCGCTGTCCCAATTTTCAACACGGGGTGGACAAAATTTTTTTTGATTCTACGAAGTAGCCTACCAAAGTATGATAAGAGTGGCAGAAAAAGATAACGGGAGCGGTCAGGGTGTCCTGACTAGCCCCAGTGGCTGACCCCGTAAAAAATCGTGGGACATTTCTTTGGACGGTCATATCTGAGACTTGACCTCAAATAATCAGTTATAATAAGTTGTGGCCATTTTTCGGACCTTAGGGTCAAGATCGCTCTCAGTCACAGCCTTGTTGAAAAACGTTGATACTTTTTCGGGTAAAACGAATACTGCAATTCAAGGCCTTGGAGAGGACGACACGGCTAGGTCACGACCACCTGCAGAGCCGATGAAGTGCAACACAACACAGATTGTAGTCAAGCAGTTTATAAATTCACATCAACACATTTTATATCGTTTGTGATGGTGTACAACATGTATACAGCCGTTATGTCTTGAACAGTGACAGTCAGTCATCATATGGCCCGACTGTTCACCTGTTACACCCTTGGTATCCAGGGTCACTACAAAAAAATAATTGTCTCAACATCCGAATATCCGTATAATGCCCCTGAGTAATAGATATGCACAGTGAAAATGCTTATGTTTTCAATTTTTGAATATTTTTATGTTTTCAATGTTACAAGAGCCGAACCACGAGCAGATGCTCTGAAAGTTTTTGATGAGTGGCACAGAGCATATCACGGAACACGGCCTGGTGCAGTGTCTGCCATATTCAAAGCTGGAAACATCGTTGCAGCAGGTAGGTATTTTACCATGCTCTTCTTTGTCCAGGTAGTGCAGAGCCTGACAGTCATAAGGCATTAGTCTGATTTCACAGTAATTGTAATTGTCCAGGTAGTGAAGTAATTGACAGAAATAATATCATCAAGAGATACCTTATCTAGACATGACCGGGATAATATTGTAATTAAAGTGTTGTATTTTGAATTATGTTATGTTTCAGGTAGTGTGGTGATTTACATTGACAAATGAAGGAGAGACACAGCGTTATTCTGATTTACACATTTTATTTTATAGGTAGTGAAGTGATTGACATTGCTAAGATTAAGGAAAGACCCGGGCATTATTCGGACTCGAGTAAACCTGCAGGGTTTGACACGAAGAGAATATTTGTGTCTCCCAGTGTACTCTACTCAGGGAAGGATTTGTATGCCACCCCAGTAAAGTAAGTGCCTATGGAGATGTAGAAGTATTATATATAACCTGAATGGATCAGGAAAATTGATCAGAAATGACGACAAATTTCTTATGGGAAAAAAATAAATGTAACTTTTGTTCAAGTTTATCCTACCCTTCCTGATCGACTCTGGGCCAATGTTGGTTTAATTTTGAGCTGTTTTTTTTTTGAAGAGATGCCAATATAAACTATTATACTGCTTATCACAACTATACTCGTTATTAACCCTTTAAGAGCTAAATTATTTTTTGTTCAAACCATGGATACTAAAGGGTTTTTTCAATTTGAAATCATCATAAATGTCTTAGTTAGCTTTTTCTGATTCATTTGAATACCTATGTTATGGGTCTAGGACCATTAGAAATATTTTTACTCTTGCAGTGCGGGAATAGACTTTAGTCGTCATAATCTGACATCTAGAGATGTCAGATTCTGATGACTAAAGTCTATCCCCGCACTGTAAGGGTTGATTAGTACTCGGTATTAATTAGCTGATTATATCACTGTTATTGGCAACGAATTTTTTGTTTAAACATCAAGACTTCCAAATGTTTGTTATCAAATTAAACAAATGGGAGTAATTTTCAGCCACATAGTTTTGTGGGTTGCGTTAGCGAGACACAAATATAAGTGGGTGGAGATTCAATGTATTGTTTTACCTGGGCTCGATGGCTATATGTCTAGATGATGATCAAATTTTGATTGTCAACACAATCAGACTACCAGACATTTTGTATTTTCTGAGTATGGCAACGATAAATGCCAGGGGCGGATCCATACGTTTGAAAAGGGGGGTGTAAGATCAAGGTTTGATCCCAGAGTTTTGCAATGCACTTGACTGTGTTTTCTTATTCAGGTCCCCAGAGCCTTAACTCTGGCATGAAATAAACAACAACAACGTCTTTCATTCGATATGACAAGACATGACTTGAGGATGGCGAACAGGGTAACTCTCCTGTTCACCGCTTGCGATACATACTGCTTCTTTTTCTGCTTTATTCTGCGCTCGTTTAGTCATGTCCTCCTTTTTATTTTCTCAAGCATTAGTTGCGTCTTTAGTCTGGATAACCCTGCCCGTCCCCTACCTTCAGACCTAGCTCAGGATGGGGTGGAGGTTTCAGTGTTTACATGGTTTCTGTCTGGCTCTGGATACTACCGGACGCGAGCTTGATTTAATTACTCTCTCGGGGCTACCCCACAGTCTGTGGAACCGCCGAGAGTAGGCTTGTTTTCATTACCTTCTCGGGGGAAACCGGCTGCTGCTTACGCAGCTTGGTCGTGTGATCTCCCCCCAGTTATGATGGCTTCTGCCATAACCATTGCGTAAATGCCCTGCTTTCCCGAACCACAGCTGGTCCTGGTGGTACTTCTAAGGTCTAGGTGATATAATATTTACGAGCCCTTGTGTGATTACTCCTGTTATTTTGGCTGGCCTTAACTTAGACATGTTAGATCAAACAATGTCTGCTTATGGTGGATGCTTTGTTTGATCACCTGTTCGGCTTTACTGCACATTTCGTCTCTAACTACGCTTTTCAAGTACTTTCTGGCCCTAAATGTATTCATTAATATGTGTGAATCCAGTGGGGGGACCTTTTTTCAGATACAAATATACTTACCATTGCTCTACATTACTATGCTTTAAAAATCAGTATTTTACACTGAAAATGTACTGCAGTGGTGTCCAAACCCTAGTTTACAAGATGAAACGATCTAAAAATCATTGTTTGACACATAAATTTATCATTTTCGGCGGGAGGCCAAGCAAATTTCCAACCGACCCCCCCCCCCTTTTTACCCACTGGATCCGCCCCTGAGATGAAAACCCAAAGACGGGACTGTGTCCCACTCCTGCATAGTGGACAGAACTATCTCGGTTATTTCGACATCATGCACATGTCTGCTCACTGCGTTTAGTTTTTGGGTGTACTGATCCATTTCATAATATTATTATAATCATAACCTTTCATCGTAGCTATAAAACAGCTGGATATTTTTTTTATTTAGCTACTTAGTGGTCCAAAACATATGATACGGTGGTAGACCCCTCCCTATAAAAAGACGTGGTCATGTGTACATTTTTCCCAATTTTAATAAATCAACGTTACCTGATCGTAATGTTGATTCTGTCTCTGCCAGTTTTGTGAAACCAATAGCGACACAAATTGTTCTTTTAGGTGAAAATAATAATGAAACAATATCCTCTAAAGTTCTGTGGGTGACATATCTCTTTTAGCCAAGTCTAGTTTATGAACTCTTCTTGTTTTAGCTTCAAGAGTTCCTCAACGGGCATCGAATACACTGCCAAAACTGTGATACAGGTGTGTATAAAGCCCGGCTCATATGACGTAGAGAGTCAGACTACATGGGCCAACCTGATAGACCCGCTGTTTAACGACTCAGAGCTGGAATGGGCAACCAAGAAATATGGCGCCATTAGTATATATGGACTGTTAGTTAAAGTCACTGAGAAAAAAACAGCAGTCAACCTGGTTAACATGACATAATGGTATTAGCTCCACATCTATAGCCGCCTTTTTTCTAATAATACTACACATATTTAAAAATACTACACGATGCTTACACAATGTGTATGGCTTAGTAACAAAACACACAGGTAATTACCACGTATCTGATCAATGTGTATAGCTTAGTAACAAAACACACAGGTAATTACCACGTATCTGATCAATGTGTATAGCTTAGTAACAAAACACACAGGTAATTACCACGTATCTGATCAATGTGTATGGCTTAGTAACAAAACACACAGGTAATTACCACGTATCTGATCAATGTGTATAGCTTAGTAACAAAACACACAGGTAATTACCACGTATCTGATCAATGTGTATAGCTTAGTAACAAAACACACAGGTAATTACCACGTATCTGATCAATGTGTATAGCTTAGTAACAAAACACACAGGTAATTACCACGTATCTGATCAATGTGTATAGCTTAGTAACAAAACACACAGGTAATTACCACGTATCTGATCAATGTGTATAGCTTAGTAACAAAACACACAGGTAATTACCACGTATCTGATCAATGTGTATAGCTTAGTAACAAAACACACAGGTAATTACCACGTATCTGATCAATGTGTATAGCTTAGTAACAAAACACACAGGTAATTACCACGTAGTTGATCAATGTGTATAGCTTAGTAACAAAACACACAGGTAATTACCACGTATCTGATCAATGTGTATAGCTTAGTAACAAAACACACAGGTAATTACCACGTATCTGATCAATGTGTATAGCTTAGTAACAAAACACACAGGTAATTACCACGTATCTGATCAATGTGTATAGCTTAGTAACAAAACACACAGGTAATTACCACGTATCTGATCAATGTGTATAGCTTAGTAACAAAACACACAGGTAATTACCACGTATCTGATCAATGTGTATAGCTTAGTAACAAAACACACAGGTAATTACCACGTATCTGATCAATGTGTATAGCTTAGTAACAAAACACACAGGTAATTACCACGTATCTGATCAATGTGTATAGCTTAGTAACAAAACACACAGGTAATTACCACGTATCTGAATATGTCAAAATGGCTACATGTTGGCTACATGTAGCCAATATTTAATATACGGATGGGTTTCCAAAATGCATAGAAATATATTTTAAACATTAAATTAAACATTTAATACAATAATATTATGCAGTATAAAATATACACAATTTGTATCACTCAGAGATGTATCAGTTTCAGCAGAAAATATTCACATTTAACAGTTTAATGTTATTATCGACAAATATCAAGATTTACTTTTAACACCAATGTAATAATATGTTTAGTATATACTTGTTACATATATTGCTGTAATTTTTCTTATGTAGGCTAATTGTTTATATAAATAATTTTATAATCATCAGCGGTGTGCAATTATGTCTTTTGCAAAATATATAGATATTGGTTAATTAAGTTTTATTAAAACATATCAAGCTCGAAATAAGGTAGTCAGTGATGTCGGTTTAGTTGTTTAGACTTGATCATTTGTGTATTATTCATCGTTAGTCCTAACCCTTTCAGCGCGGGGACCGTCTCCCGCACTCTTATTTCTAATGAGGCGGGGATCGACTTTAGACGTCAAAATCTGACGTCTAAAATCGATCTCCGCGCTGTAAGGGTTACTAAAACATTGAACTTATATTGAGTTGGATGAGAAATACATGTTTTTATTTCTCAGGGATACATCATTTTTAATGTAGCATTTTCATATGGAGGTTCTGTAGCCATGTATTATCTTTAATTTTAATCCCCATGTTCGTTTATTCATCAGCTCTACTTTGGATACAGAGTAATATATGTGTTTTGTCGAATACATTTGTCAGATATTTGTTCCGATTGTTCTGTTAAGTAGGCCTACTAAGCTTTCTTATTTGAATCATTTATTTTGAAAAACCAAAATTATGCATGCTAATATTTGCTGTTCTTCAGCATATATGCAAAATACTGCTTAATTTGTTAATTTCAGGGCTAGGTTGCTGCTTGCTAATAATTGCCGTTTTTCAGCATATATGTAAAATATTGATTATTTTAAGACATATCAAGATAGGAGAACTGTTGGTATTCAAGTAGATCTAGGCATTTATTGATTGATTATGTGTAATAATTGTATTCATGATGCACAATTATAATTATTTACACAATCTAGGAAGAATACTCGCTAATCATGTAGATCTAGTCATTTATTGATTGATTATGTGTAATAATTGTAATAATGATGCATATAAAGATTTACACAATGTAGGAAGAATACTAGCTAATCATGTAAATCTAGTCATTTATTGATTGATTATGTGTGTATTAATTGTATGCATGATTCACATAAAGAAGTACACCATCTGGGAATCAGCTCAGCTTTGTTTTTTGTTTGTTATTCCAAGATAAGCGCATTGTCAGTCACTCGTTTAATATTTAACGTTTCCTTCCATCCAGCAAACACGAGACGTTCACCCAATGCTGGTACAATGTTGGCCCACCGTCTACGACGTTGGGCCAACATTGTACCAACATTGGGTGAACGTCCCGTGTTTGCTGGGCACTATGCCATTCTAATGACCATGGTATATTTTGATTTTAGCAGCTATAAGTCTCTTAGCATTTGAACACAAAATGGGAAGCTTCCCAGTTTGCTGTGAATAATACATCGTAGGTCACATGATCGCGTATTATTATCACTTGAGGGGGCGCTACTAGTGGGATATTGCTGTTTATGCGGGCGTAATATTTGGCTAGCAGCCCTAGGGCTACCAAACTCTCTGTTGCCTGCATAATTGGCTGCTAGACTGGTGTACAACTGGTGTGATCGAGCTGCGGGTACAGGTACACTTGTGATCTATGCGGGCGGACACCTGCATCACAGCGGCACGCCAGCAAAACGTGTGTGTCGTGATAGTTTCTAATAGACATGTAGGCTTATGTTGTAACTGTAGACAAAAAATAAATATGTTTTACAGATTCGTTGTCATTGTGGAAAAGTGATAATAATAGTAATATCATGATTTTTTCGTGCGATATGCTGTAATTTTGCCCTCCGTAGATGCTAGCAACCCTCGGCTCCGCCTTGTGCTGCTGGCATCTATGTCTACCGACAGAGGCACAGTTTGATTGTAGAAAATTGTCTGCAGGCCTAAATATCTATATTGGATACGAAACGTATTTTTTGTAGGGTCGGTTATGCTGGTCTCAGCACCCTCCCCTAACAGGTGATCGAAATAATGGTAATTTCATCACAATTCACATGTTTTTAACACTTGTATACCTTGTTCTAGCCATGTGAAATACACCAGTTGTGTTGGGCATTTCCATAAAACCATGTTAAAATACATGATTATTCCTAACATAACATATTCTACAGTGTAAGCAATCAGGGCCACGAACTTCGTGTGTGTGTGGGGGGGGGGAGGGTATGAGACGTCATGATTGCTGGTCACAGTGACTATTACTTAGCTTTTTAGGGGTAAAAATGTAGTCAAAGCTCTCTGATCCTCACCACCCTCCCTTAAAAAAAGACGGAACTAATGTTAATGTCATCACCATTCCACATGTTTTGACCACGTGTATTTCTTGGTCTAACTGTCTGGGGCCGTATGCACCAACTTCACGTTTACCCCAGTGGGGGTAAATGATACCACAGAGGTATTAACCTCTGGGGTTTCATGAAACCCTAGAGGTTTCAACCTCCGGGGTTTTCCTGCGAATTTAACTCGTATGCACCATCTCCTCAAAACACGGGGGTACAAACCTCCATGGTTATAGAATTTACCCCCGTGGTTATTCCCTGTATTGACTATTTAATGGGGATTTCCCGATGTTTTGCTGTCCAACAAGAACTACTACAGCAGTAAATGGTCAACATCATTCATGCCTCATACCACAATGTTAACATAATTATGGTTAACAAAATAATAGAAATAGACACGGCTAAAGCTGATAAAAAAATCTCAATGATGCATAAAAATATTTAATTGGATAGGCCTATTTACGCCATAAATTGATCATGAACTCAAAAATCCAGCAATTATGTAGGCCCCTAATAATTAATGCAAATAACAACAATGTGCAAACATTGTGAAGACAATATTATCATGACATTGTAAATGTTGATAGCTACAATTAGGGCCTAATTATAATTAATCTATAACCATGGATTTCATTATTTATTCAACAGTCATTTTATTTAGTTATATTTAGGCATTCAAAGCAATTATTTTTCACTGTAGAGATTTTTGCGGTATGTATTTGTCTTTTGTTATACATTTAAATGAAAAAAAATATTCCACCCATAAAAAAGACGTTTAAACCACACGCGACTGTTGACTCCACTCAATAATATGTTTTTTCTCTAGAAAAGTCAGAAAAAATAAATATTGCAATGAGAAAAACGTGAAAATCAATCAAATTTAAACTGTATTGTAATTCCTCTGCACACGTTTCGAATCGTTCAGTGATTTTTACTGTAACTTGTAACTGTTTTGTTAACTTCATTTTAAATAACTAAGCAGTTTATTGGTGTATTTGTTTGTTTGATAATAGTTCATTTTTAAACAAACATTTTTAAAATGTGCCAATAAATATATTGTATTACTATTTGTTTATCCCATTACAGTTTTCTCAATAAAAAAAACAGTATAGTTCATAGTTACGCGGATGACATAATGTTTGTCGTAAACTTGCTAATAAGAATACTGTTTTAAATTAACGAGAAATGATTATCCTATACCTGCCGTTGATTTTAGAATATAGGTTTATATCCATGCTAATTCATATAGATTGTTTTGCTAGATGAAGTAGTATAAATATGATTGACCATCAACATTTGCACGTTATCTAAAAATAAAAGATGAAAACTTCCTACAAAATATTTTGTTTGCTTTATATTGTGTTTATAAGTTTTCAAGTATTTTTATTGAGATGTTGTCGGCATTTAAATGCATCTAATCTACAATAATAACCTAAAAATCATTTTGTACGATATTAAAGCTGTTAAGTTAACTAAAAAACGAAACAAAGAAAAAATACTAGTATATGCCTAAAAAAAATGCATGCGGCACCGTTCTGTAAAGTATTCACATGTCATAGGTCTCTATATGATAGGCTTCACATGTCTTGCATAACGATTAGCAACGTTTACCCCGGTGGTTGCCGATTTACCCCTGCTCCCTAGTAGGGGTAAATTTAACCCCGCACTTGGCCAAATTTACCCCCGTGCGACATTTACCCTGCGTGGTGCATACGGGGTATGTCGTTTTTCAAATTTACCCCCGCGATACCTCTGGGGTTTGTCCAAACCTCCGGTTGGTGCATACAGCCCCTGGTTTATAATATAAAGGATACATTTTAGTTAGGCATTTTCATATTGGCCAGATCACCCATGTTTTCAGTCAGTCATTTCTAATTTAAAAAACGTGTACTACAGACTGAAAAATATTTAGTTATCGCAGCACAAATTGTATAGATCTCGCGATGAAAAACGTTCTGTAGAAACTGCTTTGATAGGGAAATGTATATATATATAATGATGCCTAGATAATGAGATTTGAAATATTGTTTATAACGTCTATGTCGCGGTGCTTTGTGGGGCAAGCTTGTTCAGCGTATTATGAACAGTGGTCTGTCTATCCCTTTAATACTGATTAAGACATATATGCCCGACGAAAAATCAAGTATAAGTATTCTCCTATTTGTTGTGCCCAACGTCAGCTTCACATACATGTGAAATAGCCTACCAAACAATTGCTGGGTTAATGCAATGCCGTATTAATGCTGTTTCACTGTCTATGACGCTGGCACAACCTTATTCAAACATTGTGTCGTCGTTGTGACGTTTGGATACTTGACCTATTATACTGTACAATTGGTCCATTATATGTGATCTCATTCTGCGTGGTCAGCATATTAGCTGCTATATTTAGTCATGTTAATAGAGGCTCTTTGTTAGCATGAGAATCCACCCCCTTCAACCCATCAAATACAAAACATTGAACCAATGTCTACGCCGCTGGCCCAACATTAAGCCAACATTGGTTCAAGGTCTTGTGTTTGCTGGGAATGTCACAGCACAATCACTAGAGGTTGACCTGGGGCGGGGGCCCTGGTGCAGCGGTTAAAGCAGTGGAAAGTCGGAGATCGCGGGTTCGAACCACACTCTGGCCTCAAGTTTCAAAGAAAAAAAAGTTTCTTCCAGGTCACTCGTAAGGTTCAATATTGTGGGGGACCTTCGTTACTGACAGGTAGCGTGCTCGGCCTCAGACTGCCAGGTCTCGAATTTCGAATCCTGTGTCTGGAGGGCAGTATCATCTCATTCATCTCACCATCCTCAGGAGATTCTCCTGGCCCAGTTTATCCTATATGTGCACAAATGTGGCCTAAAAGCATTCATTCATTTTAATTTAGACGGTGACCTAAGACAGGGCCGGCCTCGGTGGCTCATTCGATCCGGTTGTGGCTCGAAACTCAGAAGTAGTGGCTGATTAAATTAATTCATTAATCCATTATTTCAATAATAACTTAATTTATCCATTCATTCATTCGGATGAACCAACGAATGAATGAATGCATGCATGCATGCATGAATGAATAGATGAATGAATGAATGAATGAATGAATAAATGAATGAACGAACGAACGAACGAACGAACGAACGAACGAACGAACGAACAAACGAACAAACGAACGAACGAACGAACAAACGAACGGACGGACGGACGGATGGATGGATGGATGGATGAATGGATGGAAGAATTAATTAAACGACCACTCAATCAATCAATCAATTAATTGATTAATCAATTTAAATTAATTGATTAATGGATATGGTTAGGTCACATGTGTGCTTCCTTAGCTGGGCCTTGAGAAATATACAGAGGATGGTGTGTTAAATCAGACGACACTATTTTCCGAACATACCTTTCAGTCACGAAAGCTCCCCACAAAATTAAATCTTTAAGAGTGGGTGGGGACGAAATCTAAATAAGCTTACAGGATCTGGAGACGCAACTTGTGAGCTTCGGCGTGACAGACTGGCATCGTTTACCACTGATTCAGGACCATTTTACTAAGGGTGAATAGAAGAAAAGAAAATAAATTACCTGGGAATTAAGAGGGGCAAAAGCAGGTTTAACCTGTTTTTAACGGTAAACATTTATTACATGGTTCAGAAGGAAATCAGCGCTGTTCTTTATCGTTTTTTAACCAGTTACCACTGAGCACGACAATAGTCGTTTTAAATCTGTTTCATTAGCCGATGGGAATAAAATGGGTTCAAATCTTTAGTCCCAAATTAAAGTAATATGAGTAATTTTCACCCACTGGAATTTGTGGGTCGCGGTAGCGAGACACAACTTCAAGTGGGTGAAAATTAAATGAGATCCATTAGCGCGTGAGGGGTTAATTCTGGTGAATGTTATTATTTTACTCAAATAATAACACGCCTTTCAATTTCAGTATTTAGACTCGTTTTTTATTTTCAGCGTCAATAAGTTGAACTTGTAAGAGATAGACTGTTTATTTTCGGCAGGAAATATTAACGATTCACAGCAATTACTTATCTGTCATGTCAGCATGAAACACAATTATAGCGCTATTATTAGACCTACAAATAATAACCCTCGTTATTAAATATCGGGAATGAATGGATGTTGCTTTGTGCATGATATCTGTGCTTTGTGCTGCAATTATATTCTCAACTATCATTTGAAATAGTACAGTGGTGTATTTGATAAAGCTAGTTTTTCTTGATATTGTTGTGACGTTTGGAGATTTGACCTATTATGATGTAGGCTACAAACGGCCCATTATTTGTGATATCATTCTGCATGGTCAACATATTTGCTGTTATATTTCATAGAGGCTTTTTGTTAGAAGGTAAATTGGATCATCCACCGCCTTCAATGTTGGGCGAATGCTGCATTATAGATTATTATTCATTTCATCATTAAAGCATATGTTCATTCATACAACACCAGATATTAATTATTCGACTCCCGCTTGCTAATACTAACCTGAACAAAATAACGTTTAAGATATGCTGGTGTCAAAATTTGAAATAAAATTAGTCTTAATGTGAACTATAAAGTACCAGTTAGATCTATTAAAAATAACTTAAAACACGCCTATTATGTATAATAGTATGGATATGTTTTGAGCATTGATTTATTTGTGTTATTTATATTCAAATAATGTAATTATACTGTAAACACGTGTATCAGACAGACAGACAGACAGACAGACAGACGGACGGACGGACGGACGGACGGACGGACGGACGGACGGACGGACGGACGGACGGACGGACAGACAGACAGACAGACAGACAGACAGACAGACAGATATTTTATTGACATAGATGCAAGTCATTACAGACTAATTTGTATCATTTGCGTGTGTGATTACTATTTGTAAGTAATTTTCTACTGTATTTTTCAAGATTAACCATTTTTCATTGATCTCTACTCTGAAATGCCGAATGCCACAATTTCTTTTCAAAATTTTTTTTCAAGATTTCGTAAAATTTTTAGCTGGTAAATTTAGATATGAATCCAATGTTTGAAGACGACAACATCGCTTTGTTACCTTTGGTAATTACTGGTCATGTATAAGTAATAAAATGTGGAAAATGGGCCAGCCATGTGCGATAAACGGGTAAATTATAACGCCACAGGGCCTGCTTGTAATGTAGCAAACAGATTCCTCTCGTCTACTCGCTGGAAAGATATTATTAGGACTCGTTTAGCTGAATAATTGTGTAATTGATTGTTTGCCTAAAATAATGAATAAGAAACAGAACGGCGCACTCTTCACAAGTGCTGCTAATAACTGTTAATAACGCTGTTCGTTTAATGACCATTTTGTATTTGAAGCCCTCATTACTAGGGCTTCCCACCACACCACCAGCCGAGTGACATAGTCGATTGCGAGGCATCTCTTCAAAATCTTTAATATTACCTGAGCGAACACACCACAAGTATAACAGTGAAAGGTAAGCCTGAATCTTCGTTCGTTCGTTTGCGTGTTACTACATTGATCCGCTCGCTCACAACTATTTTTGCGGCTTCATTCATTCATTCATTCATTCATTTATTCATTCATTCATTCATTCATTCATTCATTCATTCATTCATTCATTCATTCATTCATTCTTTTATTTATTTACTCATTCATTCTTTCATTCGTTCATTCGTTCGTTCGTTCGTTCGTTCGTTCGTTCGTTCGTTCGTTCGTTCGTTCGTTCATTCATTCATTCATTCATTCGTTCATTCATTTATTCATTCATTCATTCATTCATTCATCCATTTATTCATTTATTTATTTATTTATTCATTTATTCATTATTTATTTTTTCATTTATTCATATGTCAACTTTGCAGACAGCGGGTCATCATCATTCCAACGTTGGCACATTATTTCTTACGTCAAGGAGAAAAAACTCAATTCGATAGATTCGTAGATCCGAATATATACGAGGCTCGAAGCGCCGTGTATATTTGGATATACGAAAATATCCCAATTGAGTTCTTTCTTCGACTTAAAATACACAAAATAGGTACATGACTTGTGTTCCGAGATTTGCTCAGAGGAAAAACGCACTTTCTTTGTCAGCATGGTGGAACGCGATATTAGCTAGTTAGTTTCATCATGATCTGTTCATGGTTTAAAAAAAAGAAAAGAAAAGAGCTAACTAAGTCATTTATGATGATTTTGAATTGAAAAAGCACTTGCTAAGAAAGTACATTAATTTTCCGGGGAATGAAAACAATTACACGGGTGAATAAATAAAAATTGTGGCGTACAAATTAATCCATCCCTTTGAATATTTACGCATGGTCTGAAAGCATTATTTTTTACACATTTTACAATTATCCCCGATTGCATAACATAGCAGAACAGCACCAATCCCAGATTGAATGCAATGCTAAAAAAGAGAAAAAATCCTATTTATTGACATCTGACAGCCCAATCCCCCCCCCCCCCCCCCGTGTCTATCAAGCTCCGCGCGTGTGAGTTCCATCTGCGGTTCATCATCAAATATTTCTCCTGAAGTACATAACTGACCATGATTTGTTAAAATTTCACGTGACAAACACGGTTTAACCCTTTCAAGCCTGAATTTACCATAGTCATCTTCATCCACTACAAGCCGCGAATTGCTGCCGCAATTCTCGACTTGTAGTGGATGAAAATGACTTGGAGTGGGTGAAAACTTGAAGAAAATTGCCATCTATTGGTAAAACAGTTTCATGGAAATTTTATTTCTAAGACCCTTAGTTGTAGGAAAATTAAGTATGTTTCAGGGATGTAAAATGATGCTTTAATGCATCGTGAGGACTTAAAGGGTTAAGTGTCTGATCTTAAATGTTAAAGTTTGCTGAATTATTTACAAATGCAGGAATAGGATATTTCGACCTATATGGCAGCTGGAAAATTGACAATTTTTTTCCAAACGCTTTTTTTTCTGAATAGTTTATGAGCAAATAGTTTGTGTAAGATAAGAGCGGTATCATTTTGTTGAGAGACTCGATGAGTAAAAATCAGGTTATTAATGTTTGATTTATTTAATAGTTAATAACTGGCCGATTTCAAAGTAGTCGGTATGACATCAATTAATTATCTTTGACTGTATTATTGAACATAGTTTGTTTATTAGCTATGTCACAAACGCGATGTAATAATCTGATATTTCTTTTAAATGCTCACTAAGTCCATTAAAGTATTCACCAAGCGTGAATATAACATTTACGGCCGCCGCAAAATTGACAATTTTTTTTCAAAATTTCGCCCGTTTTTTTGACAAAATGTATCAACACACACTCTACTATGTACGAAAACGTCCATGAGCATTATCATTTTGTCCCGAGACGTCCCATAAGTCAACATCTACATACATTGTTTAATTTGTCAAGTAATTATTAATTATGGCCGATTTCAAAATGGCCGCCGAGAAATCAACGAATAATCCTGAAATGCTCGATTGAACATGGTGAGCCTGATAGTTATCTCACAAAAACGGTTTTGCATTTTAGGATTCAGTGAATCGTCTAAAAGTAATGTCAAGTTTTAAGAAAATCCAAGATGGCAGCAGCAAAAATGACTAGAAAAGCTTACGTATTTTTTCTTCTTTGCCCCAGGTGGCCTTAAAGATGCTTAACTGTTTTGTTTAATTCGACAGCCAGTGTCGTAAACGATGGACCAACATTAGACCGGCATTGGCTCAATGCCTCGTGTTAGCTGAGCCACCATACCAACACAAACCAATCGTTGCTGTCCAAAGACTGGGACAGTCGGCCCTTATTACAAAATCATTTACAGTAAAGGCTTTTTTTATTATCATTATTTTATTTGACCGAATGTCGCGATTTATATCACTGCATGTAATGATGACTTACGATGGAATAAAAGAAAGCTTGATATTGTCTAATAGCATTTTAGATACATTTTGAAATGCTCATAAGATATCAAATAAAAAACTGCAAATGTTTTTTAAGGAAAATCACGGAAATCAAAAGAGCCATTTCCTGACAACAATCTTGCATGGTCATGAGCGCTTAAGTGTGGGGGGGGGGGGGGAGTTACAGAATTGGCCCACACTTGAAATCACTATACAAAGAGGACCGTCCTGGCCCCAAGGGATGGAGCGCCTGACCAACTCGCCAGTCATGCATTTGTCTCCTCTTCGAACCCCGCTGATCCTGTGTGGGGTTTTCATAGAAGAATCCTTGTTTCTCCCCTCTCAATGTGACTTAAGGCGATCACGTTTATGGCGGCCTCGTCCGGTTGAGGTTGAGACCCGTGTATCGACTTTAAACTCGCGCAGGGCCCCACGCTGCGCGCTCTTCATACACACTACTGGAAAGCCTATGAAAAATGTAATGTTCCTCATGTTCTTTTGTGATTTCAGCTTTTGCCTAGCATGTGAAATTACAAAAAAATTTAAATGCCTTTAAACAGGCGTTTTTACCATAAAGTTATGAACATTTAAAAAATAATTTATGCGCGCTCCTCACGCAGACCTATTTATCAATTGACTACTGTAGATTTGGTAATATTCGCGAAGTTTTAATTTCTGCGAATTTCGCGAGGAGGACAAATTCGCGAATTCTAGAATCATACATTATTCAACATTATCATGTTGAATAATGTATTTCAAGATAATAAATTGATTTCGATCACATTGATTGATTGATTGATTGATTGATTGATTGATTGATTGATTGATTGATTGATTGATTGATTGATTGATTGATTGATTGATTGATTGATTGATTGATTGATTGATTGATTAAATGCGTTGTCTATTATCATCTAGATCCTCTTTGAACCACGATAACAGCTTCAGTTTCAGTTTATGTAGACATAAAAGTAGAGCATGACTAAAATCCCTAGTGTCGAGCATATGTATCTATTAGTGGGCTTGTAAAACATCCTACATTTAGACATGTCATAGACAAACTCACAGCCAGTTAATTGGTGACGTTCTTCATCTCAGAGAATTTACATTTCTTGTTGATTCAGGTTCAATAAGAAAGGTTAATACAACCAGCTAATTGATGACGTTCTGCATCTCAAAGATTTGACATGTCTTGTTCATTCATGTTCATTAAAAACGTGGGTGACACAGATTATAAAATAGCATCAAAACCAATCGCAAAAAGAATTACCCAATTTATTCCTAAAACATGTACATAATGCATTCAACAATGACTCCGTATCATTTGTGGCAAGCAGTGAACAATTCTTCAATCCTCAGTTGAAATATTTAATTGTTACTTGCAAAAAATTCTAAATCTGACGTAGGTCTACAGATTAAGATGTCCATTCACAATGGTTGCAAACTAAGTGAAATTCGTCTACGCGAAACTTGGCTCACTGAAAATAGTTATTTGGTTTACAGTTAAATGTTATGATATTTTTCAAGCTGCTAAATTCAGCACACGGCAATCAAAACGAAAATTACCAATCATTCATCCTGACACCATCCCATGTCATATGAATTGAAATGCGGCGTTAATATGTTTGAAGGCTGACGAATAGGTTCTGGGTTTGAATTGAGCCTTACAAAGTTTGATCAAATCGTCTGTTCATTATGTCCCGGTACAGTTAAACATGAAAAAGCTACAAATCAGTCAGTCAGTCGGTCAGACAATCGATTGATTAAAAATTTATTGAATAATCAATTTATTTATTGATTGATGGATTATTCGATTGATTGATTGATTGATTGATTGATTTACTGATTGATTGATTGGTTGATTGATTGATTGATTGATTGATTGTTTCATCGATAGTTAGATTGATAGATAGATTGATTGTTTGATTGATTGATTATTTGATTGATTTATTGAATAATTGGTGATTGATTGATTGATTGATTGATTGATTGATTGATTGATTGATTGATTGATTAATTGATTGATTTATTGATTTATTGATTTATTGATATATTGATCGATCGATCGATCGATCGATCGATTGATCGATCGATTGATTGATCGATCGATCGATCGATCGATCGATCGATTGATCGACTGATTGATTGATTGATTGATTGATTGATTGATTGATTGATTGATTGATTGATTGATTGATTGATTGATTGATTGATTGATTGATTCATTGATTGATTGATTGATTGATTGATTGATTGATTGATTGATTGATTGATTGATTGATTGATTGATTGATTGAATCATTCAGTCATTCATTCATTCATTCATTCATTTTTTCATGTCACATTAATATATTTTTCCTTCGAAGTATTTTTTTTTCAGATGGCACTTTCTCTGGTATTCCATTTGTCTGCTCTTGCTGTGGCATTCACCATTATCGCTACTGCGGAAGGCAAGTAATCAACATTTGTATTTTGTGCGTATATATATGTCTTAACCCTTCTATACACCAGCAAATGTCACCATTTTTTATTCTACGAGAGCTGTGAATTTCTACGATGTGATGGGGTGTGTCTGAACAGTGTTGGATGTACCAGATATTTTGTGGAGTTAATCTGAACAGTCGAACTAGCCCCATTTGATTTGTTTTTCGAACAAACCTACCATGGACGTATTTTGAAAAAAATTCTATATTTAGAACTAACATCAGAGAAGGTAGCATAACATGTACAAACGATTATTAACTTCAGGCACAAGGGCACAACAACTATAGTAGTTGAAACTGTGAGGTTCAGTGGCAAACATTGAGCAAAATAACATTTTGTGCGACATCAAAAAAATACTTTTGACCCCTTAAAATGAAAAAGTCGTTTTACTTTATCAGAATTGTTTTGAAAAACAACTTTAAACATGAAGTCAAGGGTAATGTACAGTTCTTCACTAGGAGGCAACACAGAACGAAAATACATTTACTCTAAAAATTATGGGCACTGTACTGACTAACCCCTGTGCGAACTAGCCCCGGTCTCCCCTATCAATCCCTGGACTGAAATATAGATAAAACTATGATCCGTAATCTTCCATTCGTACAATTTAAAATTATGATGTCAAGTATTTGCAGATACGAGATAATACAAATGTATATAGACTATTTGTATGTATTTCTTGTCTGGCGCCGCATCATACTAAATAACTCTCTAATGTATGTTTGAAAATGATCTAGTCATCAACGGATGCATTTTCAATCTAACGACATATTGTTTTGACAAATGTGAATGTGTGGTGCTATTTAATCCCATTTCAGTTTTTATGGCAGACTGCCATTCTGGGAAAACCATGTCCACATTATAAATAAATAAAATAAATATTTCAATTTATAACACAAATTAATATACATTGACTTAACAGACTGCTACTTTTTGTGCCTGCTATCCGTATGTTTATAATATACATATATTATAAATTAGGTACAATAATATGCTATTGCACACAAAATATCACAAATAATAAATACACATTTAATATTGTATATTCCAATCAGAAGCAAATCAAAGTAAATACTGCCTATTTTTAAATAGCTACTACCCTTTTTATTTCATTACAATCTCCTTGTGCCAGTATAATTTGACGGAAATCACAAAATAATTTAATACCCCCCTCTGGTGAATGGGACAGGCTAAGATTCAAAATAATTCACCATGTCAACAACTTGCGCCTGCCAGCAGGGCAAATGGGTATATGGGCCGCGGCTGACGTCATCGTAAACGATGCTTGTTCTATGCAGTAACTGGGCTAGCCAAAAGACATTCTCTTGCATGATCAGCACCAAACTATCTTGCACACAAATATCTCACCAGACAATACTGGCAGGAGCACCATTTGTAGACTGTTGTGTAAGCAGTGTTTACAGAATGTCAGATATACATATCCTTAATGGAAAATAAACTTATCTTGTTATGGTTATAGTGATGTATTTAAACCCCTCTCTGTTCCTCACCACCTTCCCTTAGAAGTAGTCAATTATTTTGTCAAATATCAAAACAATTCCACGTGTTTGAACATGTGTCGGCCTATTACATAACCTGACTATGTAATAGATCGGAGCCACTTGTTTGGAAACATTATACATTTTATAGATCACTTCAGTAAAACGTTTTGGTAAGTCATCTACAGCTTGAGAATTGTTAAGACTACTAGAAGTCCAATCATGAAAAATATCTCGAAGCTGATCATTCAGGTGGCCCCAGAAACTCAATGTTGGTAATCACATTTATTATTCACATATCATGGTTTATGAACAATATACCCATCAACGGGCATACATTCGCCAATTATTGTTTGTATGATATAACAGTGCTCCTCTTATTTGATATCTGTGAGACCTATGATATATGACAATGGCACAAAAAAACTGTTGGTAGCTCTATCCAAAAATTGTTTAACTGAGTTGAGCAATACTTTTTGACGGATAGTGTAGTCATCCACACTAATTCCACCTTATCTATTAATACAAGTTATACGAACAATGACCCAGCGCTGGGTTCATGTTGATCCACAATCTGAGATGATGTGAAAGTAGGAGGGGGGGGGGGTCAAGGCAATTTTATACAATTATTTTTTTCACTAACCTCTTGGGATTCCATTGTTTTTAGTTGGGAGTGGTGGGGGGGGGGGGGGTCTCATCAAATTTGAACACATTTTTCAGTAGCTTCTTCAGATTTATTTATTTTGGGGTGCCGGGGGGGGGGGGCAGGTGGGTCAAATGAATATATTAATTATTTTTTATTATTTATTTCTATTATTTTAATATTATTTAGCATCAATAAAAAACAGCATGTATCTATCATTACTTCATGTGAATGCGGTCACTCCTTTATTTTTACAGACACTTTACTTGACATCTTTATTGACATCATGCATCCAATTTCTACTTTAATCCACGTTAATAATGCCCTGTTACATTGTCTGTTACATGTGTTGCATTTCATCTTTAGTTATCGTGAACATTTGATTTCAGAAAATAATGTTATTTAATACAAAAATATTAGACGAGATTATGAATAACTGTAGGCCCACTACCACCTCATCAAATCCAGCATTCTCAACTCGAATAAGAGGTGCACCATAAAATATGTTTGCTTTTACAATGTTGCCCCATGGTTTATCCCTCATGAGACACAGGGTTTATGTCTCCTTGGAATAACACCGGGTTGCCCCGATTTTTTGTGAGAGAAAAGACACCATATTACAGCTGTGTTTCCGTGAAATGATAAATACTTCAACTACCACTGCGCACATGAATAGGCTGATACTTTTGTCACATTTTTGAAAATGTCTGATATATTATAATGTATTTCTTTTAATTCGCTGCTGGCCTTAGGCCTTACTCGAATTGATCTGTCTTTTTGTAAGAATATTCTCTAACATTGATATTTCCAGTAATTGAACAATTAAATAATCTTTAAAACCAGCTCTAAGATTTTTTTCCGTAAACTAAATTTCAAAACTACAAAACCTGAAAAAAATGTGGCCTCCAAGATTACTTCGCAGCGACGTTGTGTGTAGAATGCTTATGCATTAATATTAAAAGTATACATACTGTTAAACCATTTCTAAAATTTTGAACTAGAATTTATCAAGGGTGAGCTTTAACATGTTTATTCTATTTCAGCTGTAGCTTACTATCTGCAGGTGAGCTTTAACATGTTCATTATATTTCAGCTGTAGCTTACTGTCAGCAGGTGAGCTTTAACATGTTCATTCTATTTCAGCTGTAGCTTACTGTCAGCAGGTGAGCTTTAACATGTTCATTATATTTCAGCTGTAGCTTACTGTCAGCAGGTGAGCTTTAACATGTTCATTATATTTCAGCTGTAGCTTACTATCTGCAGGTGAGCTTTAACATGTTCATTATATTTCAGCTGTAGCTTACTGTCAGCAGGTGAGCTTTAACATGTTCATTATATTTCAGCTGTAGCTTACTGTCAGCAGGTGAGCTTTAACATGTTCATTCTATTTCAGCTGTAGCTTACTGTCAGCAGGTGAGCTTTAACATGTTCATTATATTTCAGCTGTAGCTTACTGTCAGCAGGTGAGCTTTAACATGTTCATTCTATTTCAGCTGTAGCTTACTGTCAGCAGGTGAGCTTTAACATGTTCATTATATTTCAGCTGTAGCTTACTGTCAGCAGGTGAGCTTTAACATGTTCATTCTATTTCAGCTGTAGCTTACTATCTGCAGGTGAGCTTTAACATGTTCATTATATTTCAGCTGTAGCTTACTGTCAGCAGGTGAGCTTTAACATGTTCATTCTATTTCAGCTGTAGCTTACTGTCAGCAGGTGAGCTTTAACATGTTCATTATATTTCAGCTGTAGCTTACTGTCAGCAGGTGAGCTTTAACATGTTCATTATATTTCAGCTGTAGCTTACTGTCAGCAGGTGAGCTTTAACATGTTCATTATATTTCAGCTGTAGCTTACTGTCTGCAGGTGAGCTTTAACATGTTCATTATATTTCAGCTGTAGCTTACTGTCAGCAGGTGAGCTTTAACATGTTCATTATATTTCAGCTGTAGCTTACTGTCAGCAGGTGAGCTTTAACATGTTCATTATATTTCAGCTGTAGCTTACTGTCAGCAGGTGAGCTTTAACATGTTCATTATATTTCAGCTGTAGCTTACTGTCAGCAGGTGAGCTTTAACATGTTCATTCTATTTCAGCTGTAGCTTGCTGTCAGCAGGTGAGCTTTAACATGTTCATTATATTTCAGCTGTAGCTTACTATCTGCAGGTGAGCTTTAACATGTTCATTCTATTTCAGCTGTAGCTTACTGTCAGCAGGTGAGCTTTAACATGTTCATTATATTTCAGCTGTAGCTTACTGTCAGCAGGTGAGCTTTAACATGTTCATTCTATTTCAGCTGTAGCTTACTGTCAGCAGGTGAGCTTTAACATGTTCATTATATTTCAGCTGTAGCTTACTATCTGCAGGTGAGCTTTAACATGTTCATTCTATTTCAGCTGTAGCTTACTGTCAGCAGGTGAGCTTTAACATGTTCATTCTATTTCAGCTGTAGCTTGCTGTCAGCAGGTGAGCTTTAACATGTTTATCCTATTTCAGCTGTAGCTTACTATCAGCAGGTGAGCTTTAACATGTTCATTCTATTTCAGCTGTAGCTTGCTGTCAGCAGGTGAGCTTTAACATGTTTATCCTATTTCAGCTGTAGCTTACTATCAGCAGGTGAGCTTTAACATGTTTATCCTATTTCAGCTGTAGCTTACTATCAGCAGTCCTAAGAAAACATCTCCTCTTTTAGCCACATCGCTGCCCTAGCAGGTTCACACTTTGGTGTCATATTTTAAACCTGTTGAAGATAAAAAGTGACATTAATCAGCAAGATTTAAAAAAAATTGTTCTCCATTTTGTCAAATCTGAATAATTTTCACTCACTTGAAGTTGTGGATCGCGTCAGCGAGACACAACTTTGTGGATCGCGTCAGCGAGACACAACTTCAAGTGGGTGAAAATTCAAATTGAATTATTTGGCGGCTAAAGTGTTAATACACACATCCCGCATTGTTAGTCATCGACGCCTGCGTCGATACACCTTTCTAGTTTAATATGTCCCTTCAATATATTCAGCTTGGCGTCAACGTTCTCCAAGCCTAAATTTATTTATTCATTGTTTCAATATTTTTATCGATTTTCTTTACTATAAAAAAATAGTTATACTTTTTGTTATTGTTTTTCTGTGTCATCATAACAGGACAGTGTGTGGCCGGACCATTTTCTAGCGCTACACCAGCCGGCGGGATGGAGTTTGAAATTAAAGGTCTAACTGGTTGTACAAATACAGAAGCCATTGCAGCTCAAAATACATGTAAGAATGAGTGTGGGAATGGCGTGTGTTCTCCTAGTGGCGTCACCTTTATGAGAATTTTTCTCACATGCACAGGTGAGTATTACCCCAGGCTCATTCATTTGATCAAACACAGTTTTATGTTAGAGATAATGTTTTTTATCAAGAGACCGCCACTATGACAAAACACTGGTCGTTAGTAAAGAGACCACCTATATTATATTATATCTATGAGCCTGTCTATAATAGAATCACCACGTCAATTGATGATCACTGTAGTGCTAACCTCCTGGCTAACTTTCACCCTTTATATGCTGCCTCCATCAAAGACGGAGACAATAGATATAGAAACTATGATCAAACAATATAAACAATATAATTAAATAATAATATCCATTGTTTGTTTCAGGAGGAACACGAGCTCTTACCACCTCTCCTATAATAATATCCATTGTTTGTTTCAGGAGGAACACGAGCTCTTACCACCTTTCCTATAATAATATCCATTGTTTGGTTCAGGAGGAAAACGAGCTCTTACCACCTTTCCTATAATAATATCCATTGTTTGTTTCAGGAGGAACACGAGCTCTTACCACCTTTCCTATAATAATATCCATTGTTTGTTTCAGGAGGAACACGAGCTCTTACCACCTTTCCTATTTTTGCTAAATGTACATGTGAGTATAAAATGTTAAATAATACGATAATTGTTATTTGTATCCGACTTCTCTAAAGTGACTTGTAAAATCTCATATAATTATTACAAAACGGGGTGTTTTGGTCATACAACACCACTTAGTCTAGGCTTCATTTGTGTATATATGCCCTGAATATGGAGGACTAAGTAATTGCTAGACCCGGAGGTCTTACAAAAAATAACTTATATATTGCATCAGCATGTAAATAATTATTGTTTTTTTCACTGTTGTACCATCTTCCGCAGAGCAAGGCTAGACTTCTTGAGGTCGCAGACCGATCCTTGCTGAATCAGTCATATGAATCACCTATTGGGATAGGGAAAAAGATATGCAAATTTTGCTAGTTGATATTCATTAGTTTTTAAAACAAAATGTCAATTTAATGTTGGCCCGCTGTCTGCGACGTTGTCCCAACATTAATCCAGCCCTAACATATCGTGTTTGTTGGGCTGTAACCACCCAGACAGTTGACGGTGAGATGTCTGATGCGTTTCCGGTAAAATTATTGGCAAACAGATGATACGTTTTAATTGTGAGCCAATTTTATTAAAACAGCACTCGTGAATGTGCTATGCTCTTCTGCACTGCCAGGGGTCTGCGACATGAGAAGCCTGGCCTAGATATGTTGATGTAGGGGAGATGTGTCGTGCCCACAATAACGTGTATATCGCCATCAGTGGTCTTTGGAGGCCTATGGCCTATGGTGGTTAAAGCTTGGCGGGTTCTCATCCCACCCTCTGGTAGTCCTCTTCAGATTCCATATGATTGTTTTTACGATTCAACCCTATTTTGCACAATTTAATTCGTACTCTACAGCTTATTATACTGCTAAGCCATGGCATGGAATTGAGTTCAAAAAGACATTAAAATTCCAAAACTAATTAAGCAGACCAAGTAATTACTAAATTACTTCAACCTATTGTTGTAATCTAACTCATAATTCAAGCTACCAGTTGTTCCACATCAAGTCATCAAGTCACCCTGTCTCTGGTACTACAATATGTCTGTGAACATTTCATTTGAAACTGTAAGGAATTGTATTATTGCAAATATTGATCATCTGCAATCTTTGAAGTGAATAAACGAGTCGCATGCCTCTCTGCGACCAAGAAATCAAATCCTAGTGCCACATCATCACAGGAACTAGCCAGTGGTTAAGTCTAGATGGCGAATTTAAATTTGGACACTGACACCTCCAAAAATAATACTGATATTTACTAAATCAATATGCCGCATGGCTATAGTAATGTAACTATAAGCATTTTTTTTATTATATCTTTTATTTAGGTTCAGTTTTAACAACATCAGAGCATCATTTGTACTTGTTACACAATGAGAGGAAAACTTTAAATAAATTTAAATGTATGCTTACTTGAATTTGATATAGCACCTTTGTTGTTACATGTATCGCTACATGTCTTCCCTCTTTTTAACCAATTTGCGACTTTGTTTCAGGCAAAGCTGGATCCTGTCTAACAGGTGAGGTTTATTTCATTCTTTAAAATTATAATTAAATATTTATACATCACTCTCACTCAATTGATTAATGATATTAGTTATGCAAATTTATTTAACTAGTCTATTTTTAATATAAACAAGTACACCTAGATAATGCATAGTTATGTGCTTGTGAAATTTTAACACGGAATTGCGGTAATTGTTGTACTCATACCAGTCCATCATCATTAACAATAATGCTGTCCTAATTGACAGGAGATGGTGGTCAGTGTGCACGTTAGATAGTCCATTGAGCTAAAAATCTCATTTGTTTTGAAAAAATAAATTGGCAATGGTTTAGATGAAGTAGTGTTCCAATGTTGTGTTTCCAAAAATACTTTAGCCAACATTTGGAAAATTTTGGCAATGGTTTAGATGAAGTAGTGTTTCAATGGTGTGTTTTAAAACTACTTCAGCTAATATTCGGACAATTTCCTAAATACGGCAGAAATATTTGACGCCATCTTAAATAAATAAAATTGTTCAATGATGACATCATGCAGATTCTGATGCTACTCAAAATGTCACCCTGCCAAAGTCAGTTTGGGAAAAATACATACTTGGCAACTGCTATAAACAGAACAGTTTGCAAATGCTCCAAGCGTCACTCGAACAGGGAAGATTGATAAGAACACACTGTATGGTTAATTATCTGCATTATTATGATAAAAAAAATTCTACTCACTAAATCTTTGTAACTACCTGAAATTTGGTGGCGATGACGCGGCAATAAGATCTTTATTGATACGTAAAACATGGATATTATAAAAGATTATACGTAAAAAGTCGTAATGTGGTATAAACTCACAACCGGGCGGGGGCTATATAGGGTGGTAGTTAGCACCGCTGCCTTTCACGCTGGAGCTCGAAGTTCGTTTTCCGGGCCCGGTTTGAAAGAAACAAAAATGTTTCTTCCCCATCCACTCGTAAAACTCAGCATTGTGTGGAGCCTCCGTGACCGAGAGATAACGTACTCGGCCTCAGACATCCATGGTTCGAATTTCGAATTTTCGAGTCTGGAGGGCAGTGACATCTTACTCATCTCAGGAGGTTCTCCTGGCCCAATTTAGCCTGTATATGCACATATGTGGACTAAAACCCCATTCATTGTTTCATTTGTCTCACTACCGTCTCCTCTACTTCTATGACCGTACCATGTCCGTTGCATCTATTCAAATGTTCATAGCGGTAAAACATGTGCATAATTCTCCGTAACATCCTGCGACGGTCTGATCATGTTGTGTTGTTGAGAGCTGTGGCGATGAATTCGAGCTTTAAACACAAAACAATTGCAACCATAATGTCACATATACATATCTTATTGTAGGTACCAGAAGCGGCACCAAAAACAAAGGTAAAACTTACTTGAATGAAAGATTAACGGTTCTTGGTATAATCAACTATTTATATTGATTTACAAATTTATTGTTAAATAAAATTACTCTTATGTACCAGGATAGCATGGACTTGTTGGCAACCATGACTAAAACTAGTTGGTGGACCAGTCCCTTTAAATTGTCTCTGTGTCTCTAATTGTAGAAGGTTTTACTGCATGTGCCATTTTGTATCTGTTTTATCTGTCTTTTTAAGAAAAAATGTGTGTTTTTTGTCGATTACGTATGTGAATCGTACTAAATTTATTCCCCCGAAGATACTATTTAAGGGCCCTAATACTCATAAAATGATGAGATAAGATATGTTTTTTTTATAAAGACAGCATAAAATACTAATGTACCAAATACATGTGGCATGTCCGAAGTATGAAATGAGATGTTAATAGTAAAAATAGGAATGAACTTTTTGCCCACTTATATTAGAATGTGGGTGATATGTAATACCCCGAATCTCTGAATATGAAGCTATTTACATTTGTTATTTACATTCAAGCCTTTGGGATTTAATATACAACTCTTGAAATAAAATTCCTTTTTATTATTATTATTTGTTGGTGATTACGAATATCCCGAATGAAACCTCACCCTAGCCTATATAAATATAATATACTCACAATACACACATGTAATACACACATAATACATACATAAAATGCGTAAAATACCGGACCATATAGACACAAAACACATGCCCCTGGATCTGAAAAAAAAATCTTTCATTAAAACTCATTTTTCTAAATAATTACGAAACTGGGAATCGACTGAAAGATTATTCTTGTACTAGTAAACACATATAGAACTAAACAAAACACTCAGGAAAACAATTTATCGTTTTGTTATGTTGTCATTGCTACAAAGTAGGTAGACTAATTTGACCTAGGGCTATATCTGATAGCATACTCTGCAACACAAATATACCAGTCATTTACGGCAGAAAACACCCAAATCTACCACAAACTGCAAAAACTTTTTTATTTTATCACTGATCAATGTATTCAGAATCATCAACAGATCCTTTAAAATTCAATTGGTGGAAGGTTTCCTAATTTACATCATTTTGAGATGGCTCACTCATTTTATATATCATTTTCCAGCAAGTAAAGCTGGGGAAAAGTGTATTCTCGCACTCATGCTGTTGGCTTTCACTACGAGACATATGTTGAGATCAGCCCATATCGCACTCTTTCCAAAAGTCTTCACTGCTCAGTTTGATTTTGCCGTTTCAAATAGTTCTTCGTACGAGAAAATACATACTGCATCGTTGGGTACGGCGAGATGGGCTGATCTCAGCACTCGTCACCTAAAGGCTCGGGGTTGATGTGGTGACTTGTATGCATATAATACCTTTTTTGATGTATTTTCGACAGGATAATTCATTTCCGGTATTCCTATGATGATTGAAGGTCAAAAATGCACAATTGTGATTTTTATGAAATAAGATTAGAAACAACCAGTGTAATATATTTTTTTTAATTTAAATTTGACTGGATAATCTAACTCAGGTTTTAGTTTAGTGATTCCAGGTTATCTACAAGGTCAAAAGGTCAATATCATGGCCAACAAATACAAATGCAAAGAAGTGTAATATATCTTTTTGATGTGTTTTTGATAGGAGTAACAATTTCTAGTAATATTTCAATTTTTCAAGGTCATCTTCAATTCACTGGAATTCGACAACGCCAATAGGATACGTGGGTGCTAATCACATTAAAATCAACATAATTATTGAGCTGATGCCTGACTCTTGTGTGGAGGTAGATGATGAGATTAGAATCAGCTAATACCACCGGACGGACACAGGATTCGGTTCGCGATGGAGGATTCCTACAAAAATTGTTTTATCAGGTGACAGTCAGGGCGGTATTGTATAACGTACCGCCAGGTACGTTATAACTAGCGGAAACGATCGGTTATAACTGCTCAGTCTTGTATTACAGGTGGCTGGAATTAGGATTCTACATAAAGATTAAATTAAATACATAAATATTACAATTATGTACACTATATGTACGTTGATAGTTATTTATTTCGATTTAATATACCCCCAAAAGACAAACAATTGTGCTGGCTATCAATAGCTTGGACCAACTTGCGGAAGTTGTGGTGTATGAAAATATCTACGCATACAAATCATCAATACAACTAGTTCACTGAAATGTCCCCTTTCACCTCATGTTAACATATTATTGTGCCGAACAAGTGTTTTTTCCACCCGTCACTTGGAAGTAAGTGGGGATTCTGAGGATTTTTAGCTAATTTATGTGAGAAATATCAAAAGTAAATTTATGTGCTATTTTTCTCTACTCTAGAGCAGATCATGGAAGCACTGTTTCTAGATAACATATTTCAAGATGGTCGTCAAGTCAATGGGATATAACTGAGCGTCTCATGGTTCTTTCAGATACATTCATGTTTTGGCGGAGTGAGACATATAAATGTTGTTTTTTCTTTTCATCCTTAATAAATTTCCATTAAACTCAAAGAAAAATAGAAAAGTGCTTCTTCCAGTCGATGAGGCCTATTATTATGTTCTCAGATAGAAGTATTTTTTTACGTGTCATGGCGTTGCTTACTTAGATCTGAAAATGAATTGTGTTTGATCGTGTATCGTATTGTTCTGCATTGTTCATTCATATTTTTTATTTTATGTAGGCCTAACACTTCATATAAATTAGGCTGTTCTACCATGTGACTGTCAGAGGATATTGTGGCGGACCAACATACAACAACAAGAATCACATGTCGAATGAATTTATTTCCACTTACAAAGTCTTTTTATGCGGGTGTATTATATCACACAAGTGTACATCCACCAGGCCAGAACTGTGTATCTCCAGGCTTAGTATGAGAGGCTCCACACCGCTACAATATTCTTTATAACATTTCAAGTTTATGAGTATCACTCTCTCTGATGGTTGGTTTTACAACGGATTTTTCATTGATTCTGTTGTTGGACTTGCTGAGATTTTTTTTTTAAATCAGATTATTTTTGCCAGGGTCCTAGTGTAGTGTTTAGTTCGGGTTTTGTCTCGTTATCAAGATTTTAAAAATTGTCTCATTTATACATTTGAGGATCTGAGGTAAAATGTTGTATGAAATTGATGTTGATATGTTATCCTACCCACCTTGATTCTAAGATAAAAGTTTGGTCTTGCTTCGTTTCAAACACAGGTTCTTGCTCCGCAGAGAAATAACCAGTCTAATAACCAGTCACACTTGATAAATATGAATCCACAAAATATGTCTGTCAAGTGATGACACAACATTCGCTTTAGACAAACCGTAAGTTTCGATAACATACAGACAATGCTTAGCCCTCCGCCTGTGTATGCACATGGTAAGGGCATTCCATGGTGGCATAGTGGTAGTCCTGATGTAGAGTCCAATGCTAGCAATTGACCAAATGAGACATTGAAATTTACAATAATACCCAATGATGACGTTGGATCAGCAAACTACTACCAGAAATGGATTATTCAGTCAAAACGATGTATTTGTTAAAAATCATATATTCACACTTTTGACATTAAGTTTGACCTTTTGACATTGAAGAACACCAGGGTTATCTTGTCGAAAACGCACAAAAAATAGGTATTAGACTTGTTCGCATTTCTATTTATTAAAAATCATATTTTTGCCTTGAAATTAACCTTTTTGAATTTCGCAGATGACCTAAATAGAATCACGAAAGAAATACTAAAAAAACGTTTTTTTCAGTCAAAATTACATTTACATGATTTGCTTCTAACTGTACCTGTTGAAAATTTCATTTTCGCATACAATCGATATTGAAGTGACCTTTTGATCTCTGAATACAACTTCCAAACATGTTAGAATACAATGTGCTTAAACCTAGTTTAGAATGTGTTGTATCCCAAATTCATTTCTTTATATTTTTATTAGAAAAATGTGACCCGATCAGAAAGTAATTCGTAAAACGCTGGATAAAGTATTGGACATATTAACACATAATATGCAAAATATGTAAAAACAAAAGGGGAAAATATTCTACATTAAAATACCGAGCAAATTAAAACGATGCCTTTTCTTCAGATTTCGGCCTGAGTTAAAAAACTTTTTTTTTTAAAACGATGTCATTATTGATATTGTACGGCATTTATAAATATAAGTAGCACTCAGTCTTAAACATATACATAGGCCTATATGGGTTCAAAACGTATGGGTCAAAGATGAGGCTAACCATTATGTTTTATTATATGGTTTCTTTGACTAGCTGGTATTGTTGTGAATTGTATTTATTTTGTAATGAAAAGTCCGTTCAAACTTATGCGAACAGATGAATATGTACTCCACTGCAATGTTACGTAAGAACGGGAATTTAATTTCCTTTTATATGGTACATAGCATGTGTAGATTGATTGACTTGGTCAGCAGTGACAGACATGTCCATATATGTAATAACCCTGTGTACCATTAATGCTAAATGGGTTTGAGGCTACGTATATAGAAGTGGTCAAAATATGAGGTTTGTCATTATTTTTGGGTGCTAACATTTCATTTCATGTTTTGGATATATCAAAACTAAAAACTGAGGTGGGGTGGTTGCGGGGGGGGGGGGGGGGGTGCACGTATGATTGTAGTAACCCATGAGCGAAAAAATCATATAAAAAATATTTGGTTGATATTTTTATGCTTGCAGATCCAACATGCAAACCGGTACCCGACCAAATAAAAAGTGCTACTATAGCAATTGATGGTGCCCAGCCGGATATTACCTGTGCTAATTTAAACGACATCAACTATTTCGTCTGTGGAGTAGAATGTAAATGCGACACAAATGATTGCAAAGCAACTGCGTCAGACGTGGTTATAACCATGTTGACATGTCGTGATGGTGACAACAGTAAGTTGTATATATATCACCTATAAATATTTATATAGATATAGATTTACATATATTTATATAGAAATAGATATAGATATATATTATATTGATATATAGATATTTATATATAATATACATACGCGTACATATATTTTGTTTTTAGAAGAAAGTGGCACGCTACCTTTTTACACAAAAACAGCAACGAAATGTGCATGCAAGGAATAGACGTGAAAGATCATATTGCCAGCTTGTTCCAGATCTGAAGACTACGAATACTACTGTAATCTTTTTCGGGGGAACATAAGATCAAACATCATTTCAAGCATATTCTTCCATTAGTCCAGGGGGGCTGGATGGAGGTATGTGTGCATAAGAGATACAGACACTATTCAGGTTTGATAAATATAGAGTCTTGCCTTTAAATGATATCTACCCAAGCATTTTTAAAGCCAAGATCTTATAGTTATCAAGTCTGAAGAGTAACTCTCTGTCCCTCACATAGAACCCCGTCCAGTCCCCCACCATATGGTTATGATGTAGTTAATCACTGAACGCAGAAGGTCTAATTTTTGACATTCTAGAAATATTGACTCTATATCATATTAATTATTATGAAATAAAGTTATGTTCCGGTTACTTTAATTTAAATTTAGTTGCTTAATTTTTGACTGAAAGTGTGTACCTGTGGAAAGTGTCACACCCACCTTGTCATCTCCAAGACACGTGGACCCAATGTTGGTTTAATGTGGACCTGCTTCAACACCATGATTTTCTTCAAATTTCGTTCACTGTGAGAAGAAAGTTAGTAATCTGATTTACTAAATACAATATGCAATATATCGCATAAAAGCCCTGTGATTTATTGTGATGTATTGATTGAAATAATTTGATGTAGAATATGCTATGTGGAACATCAATGTCACAAGTGCACTGAGAGGGTTCCTGCGTCAGCATTGGGATCAACGAGAAATCCCCGAGTTTTAGCCTGGATTTTTACTGCGTCTTAGGTTTAAAGCTGAACCGTGAACCGACCACTTAAACCTGAACGCTTACGTAAACTAATTTGAAATATCATCAGCCATATGTTGATAGCATTGTTCAAATCACCTTCTCCCCTGATTTATGAGCTACTCTATACCGCTCAGGAGTGTGAATATATTCACAAGAGCATACACATAAATTAAACGTAAATGATATGTGATAGTGCTGTGTATGCATTGTAGCTTGAATGACAATTACTTAAGCATTTAGTTCAGCTTTAAGTGAGAACACTTAAATAAGTTTAATATATGGGTTTTAGATTCAGGGGCATGTGTTTTGTGTCTATATTGTCGGGTATTGTACGTATATAATGTGTGTATTATGTGTGTGTTATGTGTGTAATATATGTGTGTATTGTGAGTATATTATATTTACATAGGGTTATGTTTCATTTGGGATATTTGTAATCAACAGCAAATAATTATATTAAAATGTATTGGTATAACGTTCACCGGTTGCAATTTCCTTAATTCAATTTTCTTTATTGGTAATTAAAAAAATGCTCATTTACAAATATCAATATTCTAAGGATACGAGGATTATTGTATGTCTCCAGTTAAGTAAAAAAATTGCGATTACATGAGTTTTGGACACTATATATTAACATTTTAAAGAGAAAGAAACCACTTGCAGCCGGTATCTATTTAATGACATGGCTCGCATATAATTATCAGACATATATGCTTTTTAAAAAAAACACTTTTCACTGTAAAATATGACTGACTAACTTTCGTTCTCTTGTAGTTGTTAATCGCGACACAACTTTAAGTGGGGAAAATGTCAAATATATAACTAAGCCCTGAAATGTGACATAACTACCATGACAAGAAATACGATAAGGTTATAATTATGTTTTATTTAAATTGGAATAAAAGCGAGTCTAATTGACAAGATGGTCATACCACTTAAAAGTTACAATGTCAAATACTTCTGAAATAAATTTATTCAAACATCAATAGTGACATTTCTCATTATTCCCGTGTTGTTTAAATTTATCACATATGTTGAGACACACTGTGTCACACAGTGTCTAACACAGTGTGCCCCAGTGTGCCAGACTGTGTCCCACTTTATATCACTCTGTGTCAGACTATGTGACACAGTGTGTCACTGTGTCACAATGCGTCACACAGCCTGACTCACTGTGTCACTCTGTGTCAGACACTGTATTACACAGGCTGACTCACTGTGTCAGACACTGTATTATACAGCCTGACTCACTGTGTCACACTGTGTCAGACACTGTATTACACAGCCTGACTCACTGTGTCACACTGTGTGACACAGTGTGACACATTGTGACACAGTGTGTCGCAGTGTGTCATACAGTGTCACATTTTGACGTAAATTTGACAGTTCTCTCATATCATTATGCAGCTCCGGTGTTTTTAATATACTGAATGGTGAAATGGAATCTGATTCGTCGTGTATATTTACATATGGCATATCGATTAAATATGTATTATAATAAGAAGCATGGCGTTGCGCTTCTCGAGGTGTTGATGAGTGAACAGTGATTAGGCTACGTTCAAATATGCATGAATACGAACGGGAAAAATTCATCTTATTTTCTTTTGGTGTGTGAGAGGGACATGGCGCAATGGCTAGAGCACGGAGCCTCGCCGATGTCTCTACCTGCCGTGCGGTTTCGAATCCCGCAATGCAGCATTTTCAGTGAAGTATCATGTTCCCCCCTCTCAATATTGGGACATTATTTCAATGTTGTGTCATTGGGCAAGGCACTTAACCCTCAAATACTTCACTTGACTCAGGTGAAAATGAGTACCTGGTAGGACACAGATGGCAATGTGTATGATAAGTTTAATGCGCCGAAATGGCAGCAGGACTGTATGCTCTCCATGGAGTTGAAATGGCACACGAATGAACAGGTCTAGTGACCAGGGGGTAAAATGTAAAAGTCGGATGGAATACTTGATATCAGACTATAAACCTGCTCCTTTACCTTTAACATATATACGAACACGGATACGAAAAGGAATACGTTTATTTGGATCGCACCATGTAGCGATTGATGTCGTATTCGCTTGCCATGCCGTACTAGGAATTCCGTAGATAACGTCATTATTTTGACCCAAATGAGAAAACCTGAAACACTTGTGGACTACAAGAGATGTATATAATATATTTCTTACATTGCATTTCAATTTAAATTGCGAAATATTCTAATTATTTTTTTTATTTTAAAATAATTTGAACATTATTTAGAAAAAAACTAGTTTTTATTAATTACAATAATTATAATAACATGAAATTGAACATATGTTCCCTGTATATTTTGAAATTAATAATTGTAGCCTGTTAATTATTTTTTTTTTTTTTAATATTTCCCAGAGTGATAAAAGAGCTATATCTACACACGTGCAATCGTTTCACACAATTTTCAAAGTGAGTTACCTTGACCGGAGCATGCTGACATGCTGAGACTAGTTTCAACGGAATCCCGTTGTATTCCAATATCAGTTTCAACGTACCCCATTCTAAGCTAAGACTAATATCAACGTACACCATGGTATGCTAAAAGTAGTTTCAACGTACCTAGGTACACTGGTTACCACCCCCCCCCCCCCCCCCCCGTGTACGAAGAAAAGAAAATTGAAGTGAAAACAGTGACCCTTAACTAAAGTTTAAATATTTATTTATGCCAAACAGCTGACAATTTTGGGCTCAATAAAAATATTTATATTTATTGACTGGCTGGCTGTGCAATGCAACTCAACTTATACCGGGCTATTAATATAATTATACATGATTCCGATCAGAATAACCCATTAACTTTGCTGACATTCGCCAGGGAGTACCACAATTTGTGATATAACCAT
Organism: Flabesymbios commensalis; assembly: GCA_964017125.1. Lineage (NCBI taxonomy): Eukaryota > Metazoa > Annelida > Polychaeta > Terebellida > Flabelligeridae > Flabesymbios > Flabesymbios commensalis. The sequence goes on from CAXHKU010000492.1 coordinate 137,014, forward strand.
ATTTGTCTTACTATCTCTCTTCATATCTCGGCGACGGGTGACTCTGGTGCAGTGGTTAAAGCTGCCTGCTTGTAAAGTCGGTGATAACGGGTTCGAACCCCGCTCTGACATTCAAGCTTCAAAGATATAAAATGATTTTTATCCGCTCACTAGTAAAAATTCAATATTGTGAGGAGCCTCCATGACCGAGAGGTAGCGTACTCGTCCTCGGACCGCCTGGGTTCGAATCTCGAATCCTGTGTCTGGAGGGCAGTGTCGCCTCATTCACCTCACCATCACCTCACCATCCTCAGGATGTTCTCCTGGCCCATCTTAGTCTATTTATCCATTCATATCTTGGCAATGCCATTTATTTTAAGTACTCATAATTTACATTTTCAAAAATTTATCATGGTGATGCCACTTAATATGATTATAATTCTGTGTGCGATAACATGTATATTTTAATGTGATTTTGCCAAACTAACGATGTTGTACATATATTTCTATGACAAATAAGTCTACGGTCAATAAAATATATTTATATATGTCTGTCTAAAACTGTTTAGGGCCTACTGCCGTGATTGATTGGTTAGGTAGAAAAATGTCATGAAGTTGTCATGAGCACTAAGGAGTGTCAATGTATTGGTTCACTCTCATAATACATGGTGGATGTGATTAACTTTTAACCCTTTCAGCGCGAGATCGATTTAGACGTCTGAATCTGACGTCTATAGACGTCAGATTCTGACGTCGATAGACGTCACATTCTGACGTTTAAAGTCGATCCCCGCACTGGAAGATTAAAATATTTATAATGACCGTAAACTCATAACATAGGTATTAAAATGTAGTAGAAAGAGCCAGCTATAACATTTATCATGATTTCAAATTGAAAAAAACCCTTTGGTCTCCATGGTTTATATAAAATATTTCAGCGCTTTGAAGGTTGATTCTAGGGCTTGTTCAGATGTATGCCTAGGTCAAGTTCCCACGCGTGCCGATAACTGTGGTTATATTGCCGTTGATTTTGGAAGTGGGGATAGAGCTATATATAGCAGAAAACCCTTGAAGTCAGTGGGACGCCATCCCATTGATATATTATTTGATACACGCAAATGGGGGTTCCCAGCAATTGGAATGATGAAGAGAAGAGATTGTTGGCCCACTATTCAATCTCCAGGGGGGGGGGGTATTTTTTTTAAATAAATTATTACGGACAGACTCCGCTTAAAATAAATAATATATTTCAAAAACTTTTCTATATAAACATGTAATAAAATTTGCAATTTTCAGCGCGCCGCTGAGCCGGTTTGAAATAAAGAATTTGTCCGGAGATTAAATGGTGGTGCTTGATAGAGCCTGTAATTTCCATCATAGAAGACGAACATCCATTTCGACAATGGGACATGTTATGCGACAAGGCGACCTACCTATGAAACTGAAAATGATACGTATATAAATTATATCGTATCCATGCTGCAACAGAGTCGTCAGACACTGTGTCACACTGTTTCACACGGTGACACAGTGTCGACACAATGTGACAGTGTGACCCAGTGGTATATGACACAATGTATTCTGTGATAGATTTAACCATTATAACACTGAATTATTTTTGTATAAACCATGGAGACCAAAGAGTGTTTTTCAATTTGAAATCATCATAAATGTCTTCAGTTGGCACTTTCCGCTCCATGTGAACACTTATGTGCGCATGTGCGGAGATCGATTTTAGACGTCAGAATCTGACGTCTACAGACGTCACATTCTGACGTCTAAAGTCGACCATCGCAATGAAAGGGTTAAATAACCCGGAAATTATGTGAAAATAAAACTAAAATATCACTGTTGATGTTTGAATAAATTTATTTCAGAAGTATTTGACATTGTAACTTTTAATTGACATTATCATCTTGCCAAATAGGGTGGCTTTTATTCCAATTTACCGAAAGAAGATACGAAAACCTTATCAGCTGGTTCAAGATATTTACATTGATAAGTTTTTTTTTTTAAAGAAGCCACCACACATGGAGCCTATCTGTCTGATTATAGTGTACCAACAGCATTATTACATAGACACCAACTCTGTCTTATTTTTTGAGTCGTCATTTCCTTTAATCCGTTAACCACTGGTCCCGATTTTACTCGTTTTTTTAATTTGTATTGCTTCTGGTGCAGTAATTACCCCTATCAAGACTAAATTTACTAATGTTGTCATTTTCATCCACTACAAGACGCGAAATGCTGTCGCACTTCTCGACTTGTAGTGGATAAAGTAATGTCAAAATTATTATTAAACAGTTCCATTAAAATTTTCGTTCCAAACCCCCTAGGTTTTAGGAAATAAATCATTTTTCAAAGCGGCAAAAAGATGTTTTGTAGACGTCAGATTCTGAAGTATAAAGGCAGTCCTGAAAAAAATAAAAACTATAATGGCCGTAGACCCATAACATATGTATTCAAATGAAGCGGGAAGAGCTGACTAAGACGTTCCTGATAATTTTAAATAAAAAATAACCCTTTGGTCTCCATGGTTTATACAAACATATTTCAGCGATGTAAGCGGGTTAAGCCCATCACAGCGCAGAAAGTTATTTCTTCGCATTTAATAATTATAAGATCTTGGCTCCAAAAAATTAAAGGGAAGAACTTATATTTATCAAAAACACTCTAAACAATATAGGTTCCTTAGAAGGAACACTTCAATACTATTACCATGCAACCCCTGGAGAACCCTGCAAGGGTTCTCCTGGGGATTTTAAAAGAACCTTTACTGTTTAGAGTGCATGAATAGTACCTCTCTGCCTCGCTAAATGCACACACAACTCCATAAAATCAGCACATCGAATGGTCTTAACACTTAAAGCGTTAAATTATATTATATAAATCACGGAGATCAAGGGTTTTTGTCAATTTTAAATCATCATAAATCTCTTAGTTAGCTCTTTCCACTTCATTTGAATACACGTGTTATGGGTCCATTACCATCATAAATATTTGTACTCTTACAGTGCCGGGATCGACTTTCGACTCTGACGTTTAACCCTTTAGCCGCCAAATTATTAAATCTGAATTTTCACCCACTTGAAATTGGGTCTCGCTGACGCGATCCACAACTTCAAGTGAGTGAAAATTATTCAGATTTGACAAAATGGTGGTCAACTGTTTTCAAATATTGCTGATTGATGTCACATGTTATCTTTTAAAAGGTGGTACTTAATGTGCTAATAAAAATGAAAACCCGAATATATGCGACACCGGCGGTCAAAGGGTTAAAATCGATACCCGCGCTGGAAGGGTTAAGTCGGGTTTTCGCGATATACGATTTTATTTATGGATTTTTTATTAAGAAAATAGGATAGAAATGCTGTTTTGATCCTATGTTCATCCGGAAAAGTTCGTGGCATGTGTGGTCTTCTGATGTGGCACTAGCTGGCATATGGTCTTGAATGCCTATTTCTTGCATCCACAATTCGTTGCTGTTTTTATGAAAAGAGGTGGCTCGCCAACCTGTCCTAAAACAAAGAAGAGAGAGAGTTTGTGTGTGCATGTTTCCTTGATTGAATGTCCATACATGTTCATACATGTTCATCATTTAGATATTTTTGTATGTATATATGCATATATATGTATGTGTGTGTGTGTATGTGTGCATACGTGTGTGTGTGCGCACGCATGCGTGTGTGCATACGCGCGTGTGTCTTTGCGTGCATTCGTGTGTATATAATGGGTGTGTGCGTGTATGCGTGCATGTGTGTGTGTGTGTGTGTGTGCGTGCACACACACACACATACACACACACACACGAACACACACACACGCACACGCACACGTACACGCACACGCACAAACACACTTTGAAACCTATTCAACTTTAGAACAATGTATAACATCAATTGTTGTATAACACTTTAGAAAAGTTTTTAATTCGCATTATTTCTTTCATTAATTCATTTATTCAATAAATTCATTCGTTCATCTATTTATTCGAACATTGTTCGTTATTCTTTCATATGTTCGGTTGTTCTTTTATTCATTCATTCTTTAGTCCGCTCGCTCGTTCGTTCGTTCGTTGTATTCGTTCTGCCATTCTTTCATTTATTCGCTCGTTCATGCATTCATTTATTCATCCGCTCAACAGTTCGATCTTTCATTCATTCATCACGAAATTATTAAGGAACTGCGGTAATTTTATTTACTAATGATCACATACTAGTCACAGCCATATCTGCATGGTAACTTGTTGTAGGCTAAGAAATACGTGTCTCGTGCTAAAAAGAAATCAGTTGAAAACAATTTGTTGACGATTCTAGTTGATTTGAACTTCTGCAGTAACAAGCCTAGTTTTGCTAATACACGCGGTGTATTTATATATGTTGGCATAACATTGGCTCAACATCGGTACAACGTCGGCAACGTTGAGTGAATTTTGTTGAGAGCTGTGCCACCGGCTTGACCCTCTACCTGCTAGTGAAACACAGACGCCATATATAAACTAAAAATTAATCTAATATAAATGTCATGAACCCTTTCAGCGCGAGAACCTGACGCCAATAGGCGTCAGATACTCTCGTCTAAAGACGATCCCCGCCCTGAAAGAATTAAACATGTATAATAGCCGTAGACCCATAACATAGGTATTCTAATTAAGCGTAAAGTGCAAACTAAGACATTTATGACGATTTCAAATTGAAAAAGACCCTTTGTGCTCTATGGTTTATACAAACATTGTCAGCGCTTAAAGGGTTAAGTTTGATATGTTTTATTGACAGTCAAGTGAGAATTGGGTTAGCAAAATACAACACACAGTGAATGAACATAATGAGCATCAGATAAATGTGATTGGGAGAATGTGAACTATTTCTACTTTATCACGTCAACTTTAAGATCACAAAAACGTGTATTTTTCATTTCATTCATAATTAAATGAAAATTCATCTAATGATCACATAAAACAAAGTTGCGTAAAATTATCCGATCCGAATGAAATAAAAATGTAACAGCGCAATTGTCACATAGTGTGACACTGTGGCACACTATGTGACACCTTGTCGTTTCCCAGTGTGACCACTGCGTCACACTGTGCCGTTTCACACAGTGCCGCAATATATCGTGTCACAGTTCACACGATATCACAGTTATGTTTGTGGAATATCTGTCCTGAGATACAGTTATATATAGCTTTGCTATCATCACATACTGAATGGCGATAAGAAATTTGATTCTTCAGATAAATTTACATATGGCTAAATAAACATATCATTTATATATTTATTATTATAAGAAGCAGGACGTAGCGCTTCTCTAGGTTAAGCTGATTGCACTATAATTAACCTGCTTCTCGAGCGTATGATATTCAGTGAACAATAATTAACCTGTTCTCAGCCAAACTATTATTTCACACATCTGTGCACATTCAAGGTAGGCACCATATACTAATCGTAAATCAGTGTTTCGGTCATTTGGAAGATCAGTGCCGTGATATCTGACGAGCGAAACAAGATACGAGCAAATACAGTAAGGTAACTTTAACTGAATAAATATATGATGTTAAAAAACTATATAGTGAATGATAAAAATACAAATATTTTGATTCAGGAGGTACCAATAGGAGAAGCGTGGATAGATAGCGTGGGGATCGTCTTTAGACGTCAGGATCTGACCTCTACAGACGTCAGATTCTGACGTCTAAATTGGTCCCCGCACTGTAACAATTAAAATATTTGTAATGGCCGTAGACCAGTAACATAGGTATTCAAATGAAGCGGAAAGAGCTATATCAATGTGATTTCAAATTGGAACAAACCCTTTGGTCTCCATGGTTTATATAAAAAAATCAGCGCTTTGACACTGTTTAAGGTTAACTCTGTCAAGATATAATTATATCAGACTGTGAAATTAACCGACTGTTATCAATTATAATCATAATATATTATGTGGTACAAATATATTTGGTACAAACGTGTTAATGACTAGCTGCACGATAACATTAACCCTATCCAGCCCGAATTTATAATTGTCATCTTCATCCACTACATATCGCGAATTGCTGTCGCAACTCTCGACTTGTGGCGAATGATGATGACTTGGAGTGGGTGACAAATACAAAAAAAGAGGTATAATCACTTGAATATGTTGTAATAAGGTGGTTATTAAGCAACTACGCTATAAATGTAAGAGCGATAACAAATTGATGGTATAATGGTTTGATTGGTTCAATACATACGTTTATTCATTCATTCATTCATGCATTCATTCATTCATTCGTTCGTTCGTTCGTTCATTTGTTCATTCGTTCGTTCGTTCGTTCGTTCAGTCATTCATTCATTAATTCATTCATTCATTAATTCATTCATTCATTCATTCATTCATTCATTCATTCATTCATTTATTCATTCATTCAGTCATACTACTATGCAATTATATAAAAAATGTCAACTCGTACCACAAGTGATGTCAACTTTTACTCAACAAGGCAGGTATTAGATGATGGTGTGATAGCTAGTATCAATCATGACACACTGTGGTACGAGTTGGCATGGGTACGAGTTGACATGGGTACGACTTGTCATCTATTGGGTGGTAAGAGAAGTCAACTCGTACCATCATCTGATACTTGCCTTTCTGGGTACGATTTGACATCTAATGGTGGTACGAGTTGACATCACTTGTGGTACGAGTTGACATCTATTGGTGGTACGAGTTGACATGGGTACGAGTTGACATGGGTAAAAATTAAGGCTTATACATTATGCCACAACTAACCAGTAGCGCATGGTTTTCGTTCATTTCTCCATCAATTATTAACCAATTTTCATGAAATTTTTTGTAAATATCATATTTCAACAGAGTCCTAATATCCCTGAAAAATAATATTTTCAGTATTTCAAAAGTTAGACTATTTAACATGTAGTAAATTTAAACTATGACGTCCCTCTTTAAACCCATCAAACTAATTCTAGAATTTTATTACATGTCAAATGGTCTAACTTTTGCAATATTAAATATCATTTTGCGTAATTTTTACCGACGTTAAGATAGGACTTAGAAATTGCCTGTGCTAAATTTCAAGCCCACTTCGTGGCCCCTGACGCCCAGGGCTACGTCCAATAACATGATAATCCAACACATTCCATTTGTTTTTCATTTATTCAGTGGTTGGTTATTTCACTCATTTGAAAATTCGTTGATTCAGCCACGGAAAGGCAAGTAAATGTGGTTACTAGGTGTAATTATAATTAGTAAACATGACTCAGGCCCACATTGTGTTATAAAGGTGTCGATAGTAGCGACAAACAAAATATCGTGTTTCTGCGTGTCATCTCACCTTGATGAAGGTCATACATCATCATGATTATATGCCCTTTATGTAGAGTGAGTCACTAGCTTCATAATCAGACCATTGTCCATTCTATTCAGTTGTCACATGGCTGTAGTAATTAGCCCTTTCATTGCGAGAGACGCTTTCAAAAGGAAAATTACTGATTTTCATTAACAAAAATAGCCATCGACATGAATCAAATGTGATAATGCGTCAGCGTCATATTAGTGGATAATACAAGGTGTGGTTAAAAAAATAATAATAACTGACCAATAGCAGACTGTAGTCAAAGATGGAACTAATGCTTTTACCATCTATCAAGTATGATTTTACCATATTACGACGAGTAATTATGACATTGATCCTATTAAAAACAATACATACTTTACGCCATAAACATCAGAAAAATAAGTATTGACGGAAGTTTACTTCTATTTTTATCCAATAATTTGGTGGGAGGCCTAGTTATCAATACTTTTTAATTGTCTTCTTCCCTTTGGTACCTCAGGGGTTGTTGCACCCGTATAAACAAGTATGCATATTCATTGTTAACAAACAACAGGTGATGCCCAGCTAACACAGACGTTGAGCCAATTATAGAGTGATGCTGGTCCAACGTTTGTAATACTAGTCCAGCATTATCCCATCATTGGTTCATTGTCTCGTTGTTGCTGGCAGGTGACGATATGTGCAAGGGTAGATATGGGCAAAGAAAACCAAGATAGGGCAAAGGAAAACATAATATGATTAAAATTGTATAGTCTAATGACACGGATCATTTGTCATGTTTATCATTCGGAATATACCTGAACAGAAATATTTTGCTGATATAAAGCATGTTACTGTTACTGCTGATTCACCTTCTCTGAGCAATTCTGTCACAGAATTAGCTGATTCAATGGTGAAATCATTCACGCCACAAATGGGTATTACAATTGAGGAGGAGAGTATTGTTGTATAATTATATCAGTGGATATATTTGTCGCAAAGTGTCGCGATCTGCATGTGATCGATGTAAAGTAATTTTGATGCCAATAATAAATTGCATAGGCCTAAATTTCTACATAAGAAGCAATATTTGAATATTCAGGGTGTGTGGCTTTGGTCCATGTCAATACTTAAGAAAATTAATTGGTTCAAATGAACGAATTATCGGAAATATACCTGAACAGATTCTACATAGGAGTCATAACAGAGATCAAATTAGTACGTTTATCAAATACACTGAATCACATGCAATTTGTGAATGTTTCACATTAATATTACATGTATATGTCCCCATTCGGCTACACCATGTGCTGCAGGAAAACAATGAACACATTATTACCAGTCATAGAAGGAGAAATAGAAAATTAATAAAACTCAACTATAAATAAATTGCCCTCATGGTAACGACTGGTAACGACTCATGGTAACGACTGTTATCAATTTATTTTCTTCTCATGTGTCCTCATACAGTATCAAATAAATACATGTTTCTTCCCCGTGCACTCCCACAGATTCAATATTGTGAGTAGTATCTGGGAGATGTTCTCGGCCTCAGACCGCTGGGGTTCGAATCTTATATCTGGAGGACAAAGTCATCTGATTCATCTCACAATCCTCAGGATGTTCTCTTGGTGCAGTTGAGCTTGTATGTGCAAAACAGTGGCCTGAAACCAATGAATTCATTTCCTGGTCATCAAATTATGAAAATGTCGAAATAATTAACCCTTTAAACCCTGACGATGCATCAAAACATTATTTTGCATCTCTGAAGAATGACTTAATTTCCTTAAAACCAATGGGTTTTAGAACGAAAATTGTTCATTGAACTGTCTAATAATAACGATACTGTTTGTCATTAGCCACCGACTTCAAGTCATCTTCATCCACTACAAGTCGAGAATTGCGACAGCAATTCGCGGCGAGTGGATGAAGATGATAATGGTGAATTCAGGATTGAAAGGGTTAACCCAGCCTTACATTTCATAAAGATAAATATGTGTTTTTACAGATGGCGCTTTCTCTGATATTCCATTTATCTACTCTTGTTGTGGCATTCACCGTCATCTCCATTGTGACAGGCAAGTGATTAACTCTTACAGCGCGGGGATCAACGTTAGACGTCACAATCTGACGTCTATAGGTCGATTTCCGCACTGCAAGATTAAAATTATTTATAATGGCCATAACATAGGTATTCAAATGAAGCAGAAAGAGATAACTAAGACATTTATGGTGATTTCAAATTGAAAAAAAATCTTCAGTGCCAGACAGACAGACAGATATTTTATTGACAGAAATAAAAGTCATTACAGACTTATTTGTCATAGTAATAAGAGAGATATATGTACATGTATATACAAGAATGTTAGTTTGTTAAAATCATATGAGTCAATATACATAGTATGATAAACAACTAAAATCATGTTAGGTGGCATTGCCATAATAAAAACTGGGTATTTCGGTGATACAAATGACTACTTCTTAAAATAAAATTAAAAGGCATAGCCAAGATAACATGGGGGTCTATCATTTTGCTTCCCGCACCAAAATTGTACCCATTTCAGCGCAAATTTTGTTCATATATCCTAACACGTGCCATGTCCCACAATTTCACATTTTTATTCCATGTATGGCGTGAATTGTCATCGCAATTCGCACCTCAAATGGAAATAAATTATTAAATTTTAGCAAGTAACTGGGCTTTTTAAGGGACATTTGAAGAAAATAAATTGCAACTGAGTGTATTTAATTGGTGGCATTCGGTGTGAACTAATTAATTATTTGGAGCGAGCCAAATGATTTGTGCATGCGCATGCATGGGGGGGGGGGGGGTGGCGGCGCCCTGACTTGCTCCGCCATTGGTGTCTTTCTATATAGCCACCCTTTTTGACATGTTAACATTTTCTGTGAATATATATAATAAAAATTATATTTTTTTAATGCAGACAACTGCGAGCATAATGCAGCGGCGCTTATAAGAATCTTACAATTTAATGTTTTATTAAACTATATTACCTGGCAGACACAAGACTTTGAATCAATGTTGGTTTAACGTTCATCCACCGTCTACGACGCTGGACCACCGATAAACCAACATTCTTTCAACGTTTTTTGTCTGCTGAGATATGACAGGAATCTGCGTCGATCTATATCACCGGACTTACAACGTATAATAATGTATAATAATGTATAATGATTTATATAGCGCTCTCAACTGTATTGACACTCAATGGCGTTGTGGGCTAAACTAAAAGTATTCAGTGGGGAGATGTCCAAAAAATAGTGAATGATATTGCTTCACGTATTTCAAGAGGCAATTTATTCCACAAGCGCGGTGCAGCAGCCACGAATGATGAGTGGCTGTAGTTTATTTTTGACCGCGGTCCAGTATGTAATAACTGCATAGTTTCGGATCTCAGTGTTTGCTGGCGATTCTCGAAATGCAATAAATCACTGAGATATGAGGAAGTGTCCATGTGCTTTACATGTCATATATGTTTATATTATTTTTCTTTGTTTTATGCTGACAGGACAGTGTGTGGATGGACCATTCTCAAGCGCTGTACCAGCAGGCGGGATGGAGTTCAAGGTCAAAGGTCAAACCAACTGTACAAATGCGGACGCCATTGAAGCTCTACAGACTTGTCAGAATGAGTGTGGGGATAAGCTCTGCTTCCCTGAAATTGACAACGTCGTCTTTAAGACAATCCAGCTCGTATGTGACGGTGAGTAGGCTTTGTCCGAGCTACCCCTGTAAACATAATCAGCCAGAATGGCCGTTTCATGTGCGTTCGAACGGCCGACGTTCAGAACGACAGTTAGGCTGCCTTTCCATCCGCCGCACGGCAGAAACCTTTCCATTGGCGCGTCCAAACGCGCAGGAGATGTGGGAGTATTGTTCTGGACCGTCCTTCGTAGTTGTACGTCCTTCGTCCATTTAGTCGAATTTTCGTGCAATGCAGCCAACCGGTAATTCTACAATAAACCTAGGCCTATATTGACATGCCGAAATTGGACTTTCTAATGCTTCAGACATTCATTGGGGACGCACCATTTGATATCTGGGGGGGGGGGGCTAGATTAAAATTGAAAAGAATAGTTTGTCGCCACAAAAGTCAGAAAAAAAAAGTTTGTTGAACATGTGGGCAGAACAAAAAGTTTGTTGTCGAAATTGATGAAAAATATGTTGACCAGAAAAAACACCGAATGGTAACGTACATAATAGGGAAACATAAGACAAAAAATTTCTTCAACGAAACATAAAAAAAAAATTGTTAGACGTTGATCGCCAAAAAAAAGCTTGTTTTCCACCGGAGGTAAAACAAATGTTTGCAAGCAACAAAAACTCCAGCCCCCCCCCCCCCCCAGATATCAAATGGTGCGTCCCTTATGCGCACACTTTGAATACCGCATGTATTGAAATATTTAAACTTGTAGCTTATAACTAGCCTATAGAGAGGGAGATGAGGACTATAGGCCTACAGGTTGTATGATATAAGGCCTACATCTCTCAGTAAACACAAAACTTTTGTACAACATTTATACAACCCACGTCGGCCCAACGTCTTCGACATTGCTCCAGCATTGTATAAATGTCATACAAATGTTTTGTGTTACATGGGCTAGCATCCACATTGTCACAGCAACAAGCAGAGACGTAGAGCCAATTTTGTATAAATGTTCGGTCAACATAACATATAAAATGAAAAATGGGGAGGTGAACGCGCGGTGGATGCGCGGTGGATGCGTTGTGACGGCCGCGCGACAGAATTAAAAATCGATCAGATACAATCACAAAATTAATGTGACCATTCCATATACGCGATTGGCCGCGTATATGGAATGGTCACATTTGTGATTGTATCTGATCGATTTTTAATTCTGTCACGCGGCCGTCGCAACGCAACGCGTCGCGCACCCAAACGGGTCAATGGAAAGGCAGCCTAATGGTTTTCAGCCAGCCTCCCGGCTAGAAGGGCCGTTCTGTTGAGATGAACGCCGTTCAAAGACGATAATTGTTCTTCTTGGAACAAACCGTCCAAGATCTGAAATAAACGTTTAAAAGGGGACAGGTGTTGAACTTAGAACGCCCCAGAAACCAAGACGTTGAACCAATGATGGTTTAATGTTGGTCCACCTTCTATACTGTTGGGTGAGCAGTAAATCAACTTTGGTTTAGCATATTGTGTTTTCGGGGGGGGGGGGCATATATAGATGTAACGCATGATTTAGGATCAGAGTTGGTCAAAAAGCTATGTTTTTGTTTCCTGCTGACCAGTGTAAGCTATGATCAACAATTTCAATCATAACTAAATCATAACTAAATTCGCCCGTAGAGACCTGGAGTTAAAGCCCCACTTAAAGGTAGAATTCCAATAAGATGCAAAGAAAATAAATCATCAGCACCAACAACTAGAAATCTGCTGCTGCCCATGATATAATATTAAGATTTTAATATATTGCTATACATGTCAAACTTTCAAAATATTTGTTGCAGGTGTCTCTGCACTTATTTCCTTTGCTCAGTATGAAAAATGCAATTGTAAGTATTGATCTACATTTAACTGGTAATATAACATATGTTGAGTAATATAGATTCAATAGAGAATACCAATACACAATAAAATTATTACCTTTTCAAATTGATATATTGCACCTTAAAATGTATAAAACTGGCTAATTCTCGTTAATTCTCGGCCAAAGTGCCTAATTCTCGACCACTCTGAGGTGGAATTTGTGGTAACATCTAGTAGTGGATGAAAAAGCACGTAAGGGGTAAAGTTCTCTGTTTAATTTAATGCCGGATGCCATTTTGTGAATCGGATTCAGTAATAAAATAGTATAACCCATTACAATACATACGTTCCTGTCTTGTATCTGAAATGGTAGATTTAGAATTAGTATTTTATTCAAATTCGTTGAGTACAAATAGTATTATTTATCACAACACTACTGCACTACTGATTACATTAAAAAATACACATAATATGTGCCTATTTTTTGGGCCCATCCCACCAAATAGCCTAAAATTAAGATTATCTTTACTTTATCTTATTTCCAATAGAAAAGTTAAGATGTTTTTATTTTTTTCTAACAGAAATAAGAGGAAGTTACGGTAATAATTTTAAGATGAATAGTAGGATGAAATATTCGCAAAAGGCTTGATTATTAAAATCAATCTCTATGTACTTTTTTATTGTATTGGATATAATACATTGTGGGTCGTAATGTTTATGGTGTTCACAAATCTTCATTGTTTCTGTAATATATTCTTATTTTCCAGGCAAAGACGGAAAATGCAATAAAGGTCAGTTAGAGTTTATTGTGTAATGGCGCGTTGTTCATTAATCTCCTACATTAGCTTATTGCTAGTATTTATTTGTGCGATTTCTATAATTTATTCATCAGCAGCCGACACTTATCTATATTTCCAATGTATAGTAGATTATTTGGATATTATATATTATGTTAATGCTATATGTTTCTATTATATAATAACTTTAATAGAACGCTTAACAATTCATAAGAGCTAAAAATACGTTCCCATGGGTGTCTACATTTCAAACAAATTATACATATTGTACTTCAAAATACATACGTTTATGCAATAAATACTAATTATAAGTACTAGTACTGCTGCTGATTATCTGTATTATATCTCTATAGGTTCAGGCTCTGGTCGTAGCGTCCCTACTGGTGAGATGACTTCTTTTAAACCCATCACAGTGAACATTTCTAATTTAATAGGGTTTAAAAATACTATTTATCCGTATGCCAAATGCATATACCCTCAGATGAAATCAAATTGAAATTATTTTATTTTAATTTATTTTAATTTATAATAGTTAATTTAATTGTGAATTAGTTTTATCTGTTAGTTAATGTAACCCATTGCACATTTCTCCAACAAATTATATTTGAGCAGATATACTTATACGACGTGCGGGATCTCGGGATCTTAGATGAAATAAACAACACAACTCCAGATTTAAATTGCCCAAGTGTTAAGAGTTTAACGTTCTGTTTCCCGATGAAGATGAAGTTCGAATAGAATCGGTCTCAAGATATCTCAAATTTAGAACTATAGTGAAAGCTGAAATTTAGAATAGAATAGCGACCTTGAATCGAAAGAATGAATTGGCATCTGAATTGATTACCCAGGACGCTTTCTCTGTCCCTTTTACATCAGAGGTCACTCTCATCACCTGAGGCTTTATTCAATGTACGTCAGGCACATTGTCGTCCAAATGGGGAAAGCCTACATACAGGTCATCATTGTTGTATTTGGCGTTCACAGTTTGTTTGGCTAAGAGCCTGGTTGATAGAAGTGAGATGTAAATTAATGTAAATTACCTGTGATAATGGTGACACGGTTGACAAGTCCAGTGTTGATCTGATGTCACTAGAATCGGATGTCACAGCTTCAGGCAGTAGTGTTTGACGCTGTGTGTGATAGTATGTGTGTGACGTGTGAAAGCAATGACGTAACTGTTCGATCTAATCCCGCATTAACATTCTTAGTAAAGTTTCTAGAAATAAAGTGTATGTACCACATGACGGCAACAGATACGCCCATGTTTTGACATCAACTATTCGTGAATAGTAAAACAAATCATGGCATTAAATCATTAAATAAATTTTAGTAAAATCTTGGAGATGGAGGTATTTTCTATTACAAAATTCTATATAATTATGGAATTTTACAAAAGGATTATTGTAAAGCCAATATAGAATGCACTTGTTATATTGGTGACGAGATGTGCCAAAATCTCGTTTTGGGTGAAATAATTTCCACTATATTTCACTTAATATCTGAAGTATTTATCCACCCTTTAATCGCTAAGGACGACTATTTATCCACCCTTTAATCGCTAAGGACGACTATATTCGTTTTTAATTATATTAGCCAGTTAAATCACTGATATTGGGATCGATATAATAAGTGTTTAAACATCACGATTTGCAAATTGTGGAATTAACATTATGCCAGACATAACATGATCATTCTTCTAAATTAAACAATTTCTTCGTTTTTTTACATGTATGGCTGTTTATCGTTTCTGATAATAGGGGCCTGGTGAAATTTTCTTATGCTTACAGAGTACTCGTGTAAAGTGCGTGAATTTGAGATTAAGGCGAAAGTGTTAAAATATACCACATCACACGGGATATGTACTAATGACAATATTATGAAAATGGCAACATGCATTGGACTGTGCAAGTGTCCTGAGAATGAATGCAAGGCAACAAAAAGTGAAAAGAAAAGCCACAGCTTCACATGCGATGACGGTAAATTGATTAAAATTCGCCGTTATCATTCTCAAATAAAACATTATTTGTTACTTAATCTGTGAAATAATATTCTGTTAATTTCTGCATAATAATATATAATATCAAAGACACTTCAATTGCTAATATATAGATATTAATTGACGACAGGAAATCTATGCAGACTCGTCATTAAAATGAACAATATATATATGCTTTCATAAATATCACAGATAAAATTATAAATTATTGCCAAAAGGTAAATCAGGAAATATACATACACCTGAATGAATGTTTATATTTATGTTTATTATGTATATAAGTACATTTTTTTTTTGTTCATAGGATCTACTCCACAATACAAGTACGATTTTATAGAGAAATGTGCCTGTAAGAAGGAGGGTAATTGAGAGGCGCTTGTTGTGTATGTACTGGGAGCTTCTGGTGCCAACTTCACACTGAGAGAATCAGGCCTGAAACAAACATTACAACTACAAAATTATGTATATGGTCTACGCGATGTACAGGCAACGTAGGCCCCCAGCAAACACTATACTTCTTATAGAAAGTGGTTAAATTGTACTCACTTCGGAACTTGGTGTGAAACGATTGCGACGTTTCGACTTGCTTTCAGCAGATCTTGATCACGCAATGATAATGGGGGGTGATTCACACTAAGTCCAAAAGTGAGTAAAATTTAACCACTTTTGATAGGAATCTTGGAACCATGATTAACATATTATCTACAATACTTCTTCTCCTCATCTTCATCCTCCTCATTCTCCTTCTCCCTCCTCCTTTTCATACTTTTTCTCGTCTTCCGTAATTTTTCTTTTTCTTCTTGACCTTCTCGTTCTCCTAATTCTTCTTCTTCAGAGAGAAACTTTCAACTGGATGGCTAGTTGCACTGGCGATTTGTGTGCGCTAGCAATTGAGTAGGCCTATAGGTTTATAAAGAGAAGACTGACAAATAATACTAAATGCATAACAGATTTTAGAGCTTATGTTATACCCATATATTAAATGTGTATAGGCCTATATTACTATTGATTTGTACCAGAACGACTACTATCATTAACATATCATAGGTGTAAAAAAGATGTGTGGGCAAAACTACCAACATAAGTAATAAGTTAGGAGAGGGGACGGTCAACCCTTCCAGCGCGGGAATCGACTATAGACGTCAGAATCTGACGTCTGTAGACGTCAGATTCTGACGTCTAAAGTCGGTCCTGACACAGTAAGAGTGGAAATATTTATAGTAACCGTAGATCCATAAAATAGGTATTTAAATAAACAGAAAGAGCTAACTAAGACATTTATTCTGATTTCAAATTAAATCAAAATAAATTAATAAAAAAAAATTGAAGAAAACCCTTTGGTCTCCATGGTTTATCTAATTTAGTATATATTTTATTATATATTTATAATCAGCGCTTTAAAGGTTACACTGGGACATGGCCCTTTACAATTACTGCTGCACGCCTGATGTGCAAGTTCAAACTCCGCTTGAGACGTGTTTCCACAGAAATATCATGTTCTCAACGTTGGTATATATTATTTCAATGTGTGTGTTTTGGGGCAAGGCACATGCATCACTTGATTCAGGTGTAAACGAGTAGGCTGGACAGGGATGGAAATGTGTACGATAAGCTCAATGCGCAGAGTTGAAATGGCACAATAATAAATAGGTCCAGAGATTATTCATTGATTTTCAGGATCTTTACTTTTGTAACTTTACTTTTGTATAAATCCGACAGAGAATGTCTTGGCCTTATATAATTTTATGTATAAACTGAACCCTTCTGAAATAAATTATTACCATCTTCTTTTGTCTTTTTTTTCAGAGCTGAAAGAATGTCTTTATTTTTACATTATATAGCAAGAATATATAGGTAAATAAGTAAAATCGTAAAAGTATCGCACATAATAAAAGAATAATCACACATGACAATCATGTTGTTTATACATATATATATTTATGAGAAATAAGTCAACAATGACTTTGAATTATGTCAATAAAAACATATATCTATAAAAATAATTAAACCTCCAATTTAAACGTTTATACAACATGAGATGGGGGCAAGCAGTGATAATTTGTGATTTCGAAAAACAGTTTCCTTATTTATATGTAAAAAATACTATTTATTTATAGTTAATTTTGATATCCTGTCAATTGTTTAACTTTAGGCAAACATAAAATTAATTAGTTTTTCATATATTCAGAAAGTAGACAAAGAGCTGTATCTTCTAAAGTCGATCGCCGCAATGTAAAGGGTGAGAATATTTATAGGCCTAATGGCCGTAGACCCATAGCATAGGTATTCAAATGAATCAGAAACAGCTGAGTAAGAGATGTATGATTACAAATTCAAATTGACATCAAACCTTTTACATAAAAAAGTTCAACGTTTTCAAATAATAATTTAACATTTTATAGCGAGCGGACTCGCGAGCTGGGGCCCGAAGGGCCCAGCTCGCGGGAGCGAGCTCTTACAGCAACGGGTGTCAGCAAAGAAAGGCCAAAAATCTAATGTTTACAGTGTTAGATTGAATATTTTGTGGTGTTCATGGGCGCTGACATCTTGTTTCCTGATTAGTATTGCTGAGGTCAAAGTTCAGTCATCCCCACATACTTACAGGAAAAAATCTATCGTCAACGTCCCTGATTATCGCCGATGTGAATGTATACACCACCTAGCGAGTAGAAAAATTCCCTGCGAGAACATTTCCCTTGCAAAGTTATTTAAGACCAAACTCACGGACAGTTCATTTAGTCTATTTCTACAACATACTTGGACGACATCTAAAAAATTTGCTTCCGTTTTTATTTTTTTAGACACTGACGATGTAGATAACACTACATTTCTGTAAATAGTAGTTGCAGGGCCCAATGTTTTTTGTTTGGTTTAGACTTTAGCTAGCTCGCAAGTGGGCGGCCTGGACCTTCCGACAATATATGGATTGCTCAACACCCTGCGGCAGGGCCTGCCATTTGTTGTGTAGTCTAGCCTACACGTAATCCTCACGTTACATTGACTTATACTTAGGCTACTACTATACTTACAAAGTTAGGCCTATATAGCCTATGTCATTACATAAGCCCCTACTTTAGTTCATAATAATAATTCCGCTCGCTTTCTAGGCATGCCTATTCATATTAATAACCTTCGCAGGTGAAAAAAATTGTACATGTCCACCTAAAAGTCACAAGGTATTCGAGACATGAGACGTTGAACTGTGATTTGATTCATCAGTGCTATTGATTATAGGTGTTCAGTAACTATGACAACCAAAATGTTCTTCACACTTATATCAATTTAAAAGCAATTTTTTGGCGATTATTTTACTGTTTTATTAGTTAATAGTCAACCTGATAGGATACTTTTGGCATTATACCGGAATATGCCCGTACGGGTATATAACGATACACCCGCCTCAGACGTTTCAGTTCAGTTCAATCACGGACTCTTACCGTGTCCCGCTGGCGTTGTGGAACTGGAAGCGCTATTAATCCATTCTAACAAACACAGCTCAACCAATTAGAAATAGGTTTAATCTCCGTATACTGTTACAATGTTATATTAATGCTGGCACACTATGTACGACACAGCTCCAACTTTAACAACACCCAAATCCTACAACTTCGTGTAGGAGACTGTGCCAATATTATTCCAAGTTCTTTGTGACCATGTTCTATGTAAGAAAATCCCACACATTAAGCCAATGTTGGCTGAATGATGGGCCAACAACGTCAATGATAGACCAACATCATGCCAGCATTACATACAAATTATAAAATGTTTAATGGTAATAACTCATTATGGCCATGATTACAATCAATGTAATTTAGTGTATTCGCCGTCATTTAGTGTATTGGTTGACGGACCATAGTTATATGTAGCAGACACGAGACGCTGAACTAATGCTGTATTAACGCTTACACATTGAAGATCACGCATTTAATTTCCTACCTGTCATTTACTCCTAATTTGAGCAATGCAGTCAATTAACCCTTTAACACCGCTGTACGGAAATATTCCGTTCCTATATATACTACCGGAATATGCCCGTGTTAAAATGAAATTTTAATCCACCTCATTTTACCCCCAAAAATTTACCCTGCCCCTTTTTTATTATACTAGCCCCACAAAAAAAACCCTTTTTAAGACGGGGAAAATCGTCCCAAAGGCATATTTAGAAGGATATTATGGTATTATTATTAGACGTCGCTGTTATATATACTACCGGAATATGCCCGTGCTCAAATTAATTAAATAGGCTAATATATTATGGTATTATTAAAGACGTCGCTGTTATATATACTACCGGAATATGCCCGTGTTAAAATTATCCTATAATTCACCTCATTTTACCCCCAAAAATTTACCCTGCCCCTTTTTTTTATTATACTAGCCCCAAAAGAAAACCCTTTTCAAGACGGGGAAATCCTCCCCAAGGCATATTTAGAATGATATTATGGTATTATTATTAGACGTCGCTCTTATATATACTACCGGAATATGCCCGTGTTCAAATTTTCCTTTAATTCATCTCATTTTACCCCCAAAAATTTACCCTGCCCTTTTTTATTATACTAGCCCCAAAAGGAAACCCTTTTCAAGACGGGGAAATCCTCCCCAAGGCATAATTAGAATGATATTATGGTATTATTATTAGACGTCGCTCTTATATATACTATCGGAATATGTCCGTGTTCAAATTAATTAAATACGCTAATATATGATGGTATTATTACAGACGTCGCTCTTATATATACTACCGGAATATGCCCGTGTTCAAATTAATTAAATACGCTAATATATGATGGTATTATTACAGACGTCGCTCTTATATATACTACCGGAATATGCCTGTGTTCAAATTTTCCTTTAATTCATCTCATTTTACCCCCAAAAATTTACCCTGCCCCTTTTTTTATTATACTAGCCCCAAAAGAAAACCCTTTTCAAGACAGGGGAAATCCTCCCCGAGGCATATTTAGAACGATATTATGGTATTATTATTAGACGTCGCTCTTATATATAGGCCTACTACCGGAATATGTCCGTGTTCAAATTAATTAAATACGCTAATATATGATGGTATTATTACCATGATTACAGACGTCGCTCTTATATATACTATCGGAATATGTCCGTGTTCAAATTAATTAAATACGCTAATATATGATGGTATTATTACAGACGTCGCTCTTATATATACTACCGGAATATGCCCGTGTTCAAATAAATTAAATACGCTAATATATGATGGTATTATTACAGACGTCGCTCTTATATATACTACCGGAATATGCCCGTGCTATAATCAATTAATTAATATATAGTGATATATGATGGTATTATTAGAGACGTCGCTCTTATATATACTACCGGAATATGCCCGTGCTAATCTAGTGAGTCTAATAAATTGATCCAGTACGTAAAGGGTTAACATTCACTAATAAGGTACCCGTCATTGACTAATAAGGTTCGTATTGTTACTAAATGACGGGAATTACATGGTATGATATGACTTTGGAATGATTTCGTACTTCATGACGTGGTCACATGACATACATGTGACATGGTAGCCATGAAAAATTATTGCAAAAAATGGTGGACGCTCAATTCTAGTCCGCAGATTCATCTTAACTGGAAGTCAAATAAACATAAACATAAATATTGCGTTGGTACCATAAAAAGAAACAAGACTGTCATGTATTTAGTTTATATTATAGCATGATGATAAATGGTAGTAATGGTGAGAATAGATGCATGATGTATTGATGTATGCCATGGTCCAAGGTTGGGGTTTAAATCTTCATTCCCTCCCGGGCATGTTCCAGGATATCGCCATACTTTTTAAATCTCAGGTAATAGAATTTGAAAATTTGTTCTGCAATCGAGCAAAAATACATTATCGTGCGAAAACCGTCTCCAAAGTCATGTTGTATTTGCTTTACCCGAAAAATCCAACATGGCGGTGACTGAGAGCAATCCCGACCCCAAGGTCCGAAAAATGTTCATAACTTTTTAATGACTGTGCGACCTCTAAGCTGAGCATGCGGGAATGGAACTGAAATTTTACTGATTCTAAAAAAAACTATTTTTGACCTGATTACTGCCCGCTATTTTTCGATATGACAGCCCAAAGAAATGTCCCACGATTTTGTACGCGGTCAATCTGTGGCTGACACCTGTTTCAGCCACTGGGGCTATGTGAGCTAAAGCTAGGCCTACATGAATGCCTAATATCGGGATTATAGGCCTGAAAACCTCGCCTACTTTTAGCTTCGAAAACGGTGCCCCGCCAGGGTGACTGCCCTATGTTCAGAAGGTTCTATGTTCAGAAGGTTCTATGTTCAGAAAATATTTGTTCAAAAGGTTCTATGTTCAGAAGGTCCTATGTTCAGAAGGTTCTATGTTCAGAAGGTCCTATATTCAGAAGGTCCTATGTTCAGAAGGTCCTATGTTCAGAAAATATTTGTTCAAATGGTCCTATATTCAGAAGGTTCTACGTTCAGAAGGTCCTATATTCAGATATATTTAGAAGGTCCAATATTCAGAAAATTCTTTGTTTGATGTAGGAAAAAACTTACATCTTTCAGTTTCAGGTAAACTACAATGCAAGATAACAAATCACAGCCTCTCATTTTAGCTCATTCGGTCAAAGGTCAGATGAGCTTTTGTCATGGCGCGTTGTCTGTCGTATGTCCGTTCACAATAGCTAAAATTGCTATTGGGACTTTAATCAACACAAAACCAGAAGGATCGATAGCCCTCGCAATTCAGGAATATGACACTATAGGCCCTTATCTGAATTCAAATCCACCTAAATCCGGTGCTATTGTGAACTTGTCCTGTAGCTTTTTTCTCTTTTTTTCATTTTCATCTATTCCAGAGGGTTTTTTTGGGTGTCTGCATATCCCCAAAATGCGTTGTATAGTTGGGTTGACCAAAACATGAGTGGAAATCGCCATTAAAATAAAGTCAATAATGAACAGATGAATAGATTGCACAAGAAAGCACCATTAAGAGCCTTGTTTTAATAGTCAGGGGGCTTAATCATTTAATTGTTCAAATCGTTCCACAAGCTCCAAATTTGGACCACTTGTAGCCCAGGTCATATACTTTTGATTTTTCGCGGGAGCCAAGCTGGGCTCCCGCCATGAGCGCCATATTGGACAAATCCAAGATGGCCGCCATTCATAACAGGCCCATGTCATAACTTGCAATCTAATACCCGTAGAGACACACTTAATAACAATTTTCTATGATTTTCGACCATGTAGAATCTATTTAACACGTTTTAAAATTGATTTGGAAATGATTTACCTTATTAATATATAAACAATTTTCAATTTACAACAATCATTCAAATCGTCTAACTTTTGAAATATTACAAATAATTTTACGCTCATAAAATTTCATGAAAATCGGTTGATAATTGGCGGAGTAGTTAACAAAAAACATGCGCTACTGGTTAGTTCTGTCCTAATGTATAGCGAGGGGTGGATGGAATTAGCCTCAGATTGATTCGTTTCACCCGAAAAAATCAACGTTTTACAACATGGCGGTGACTGAGAGCAATCTCGACCCCAAGGTCTGAAATATGCTCATAACTTTTTAATGACTGTGCTGAAAAAAATGAGGTGATCATGCAACCTTGTAGCTAAAATGTTACTGATTCTATGAAAAAGTATTTTCTTAGATATGACTGTTCCACGATTTTGTATGGGGTCAAGCTTCAGCCACTGCGGCTAGAATGGAGTTACCCTCTGTTATTGCTACTCTGGGGAATATCCGACCCGAGGATATCGGTGCTGTGTGAAAGGCCAAGGTGTTTCGACCGTCTGTGCATGTCTGGGGGTAATTCATCTATAGTCAGATTCACATGAAATTAATCAACCAGGGTGACTGAACTTCGCGGATTCCTCAGTCAATTCTGAACCAATTTTCCTGACATTTTGCACAGACATTTACTTAGCGGTGGGGCGACTACTCTGAAAATTTAGAGAAGTTTTACAAGGTATTTAGAAGAAGGTAGACCATTTGACATGTAAAGAACTTATGAGACAAAGCTGTAATGGGTTTATAGAAGGCGACAATTTTTATTTACTACATGGTAATTGACTAACTTTTAATGTAGGCCCTATACAATATTTTTCAATGAAATTTTCGCCTCATGACCAGAAAATATTGCTTGGAATATTGCATGAGAATTGACGGGGAAATCAGCGAAATCATTCGCCACGGTTAATGTGAATCCGACTATAGGCATGCCCAGAACCCCTATCGGGCGAGTGAAGGAAAATACTCTCAATAACCCACCATGCCCTATCGCCCTATTTGTATCGTCTTGCAATGTCACTTAAATGACTGTTAGTCTGCTGTCGAAAAGGGTCGTAAAGCAACAATTTACAATTACATGACCTAGACATCTATATATGATCTTGATTTTCAAATACAATTATTTTTCTCCTTTGCACAATACACTCAACATGTTTATTGCTCTGAGATGTAGGCCTACACCACATGTGTAGGGGAATGGCGGGCAAAGGGGGCCACTTAACGTTTCAATGGTATTTAAGGAAAATATTACAACTATTTTAAAACCAATGACTGTTCTATATTAGGTACAAACTACATGCAATGTAGATACATATTAGCAGACTCACTTAGTGTTTCAAGGATACCTTATTGTTATTGTAAGCGAAATAGGTTTGCTCTCAAAGTGGCCCCCTTTGCCCAATAGCTTGGGAAAAGGGGGCCGGCAAATTGGGCAAAGGGGGCCACCCCCACCTTGGTACTTTTTATTATTTATTATTTTGATATACAAGTCTGTACATTGAAGTGAGCCTAATAAAACAGATATGAAAAAACCCTTTCATTTGATGTATATGGTGACATGCTTTGTTGGACATAATACTAAGTAATATACTGAATATCTTCGTTGACTGGGATTACTGTGTGAAATATGTACCCATTGTAAGTTAGCGGGCAAAGGGGGCCATGCTGTATGGTCTTTGTATTGAAATGGCCTGGCCCCCTTTGCCCTGGCTCCCTTTGCCCAAGGGGTAGAGGTGGGAAATTTAGCCTATTATCTCTCCCCAAAGTAATCTCCTGACTAAAGTAATGACTAGAAAACAAAGGCAATATAATGTATCACACAAAAAAAAGATTTTCAGAAGAAATCACATAAATTCATCAAGAGATTAATATAAATAAATAAACTTTTATTCAAAAGATTGTTGCCAAAAACTCCCTGTCGTCTATTATTTCTATCTAAGATGTATGAGATGTCTATTTATGTTTTTTGTATACATATGTTCATAATTCATAACTATGACGTCATTAATATTGCATACAACATGTCACAATTAAAATATCATTGATGGTCCCCTTTGCCCACCGGCCCCTTTGCCCGCATGCCCCCTATTTCACTGGTCACGGTGACCATTTCTTCTATTTAAAATACGTATTTCTTATTGTAGATATAGGCGGATTCCGATAAATTGAATAAATAATATTGTTTAATTGCCAGCGTGCATCATTACCACACGGTATATTTACTTGTGGATGTTGTGACATATGCATATTTTACATTCTACAGAAAAAAATCCCATAGACCACATAAGACATGTAAGATAAGAGAATTGATAGTTCTACATCTACAACATTCGTTTTTATATGATATTTTGACCAACGTACCTCCTATAAAATATTATTTTAACTTTCATATCTACAATTTGATGAGTCCATCAAATTTTATTAAACCTCATTTAAGCTCGGAAACCCACTGGGCATACAACGTTTTTGCGACATCAATTCAACGTCATTGACGTTGATTCAACGTCGCAAAAACGTCGTGTGCCCAATTGGAACTGACAATGAAATAGTCAACCGAACTTTCTAAACATAGAACCTTCTGAGCAAATATTTCTGAACATAGGACCTTCTGAACATAGAACCTTCTGAATATAGAACCTTCTGAACATAGAACCTTCTGAAAAAAGAACCTTCTGAACAAAGGACCTTCTAAACATAGAACCTTCTGAACATAGGACCTTCTGTACATAGGACTTTCTGAACATAGAGCTGTAACCCCCTGCCAGCATTGAAACAGCATAATTAGGTAGGTCTCTATGCATCGCCTAGTAGGCGTACAGTGTAGTATTGTCGGTCGTCCTCGAGGCCGTGGATTGATGTATTTGCTTTACCCGAAAAATCCAACATGGCGATCACAGAGAGCGATCCCCACCCCAAGGTCCGAAAAATGTCTAAGTGTTGTAGGGCCTAAACAGAGAGCTATACATCGGCAAATCGGCGTTTTGCTGGGGGGGGGGGGCAGTTTAAGGTTTAACCATTTCATCGTGGGGACGGTCTTTAGACGTCAGAATCTGACGTCTAAAGTCGATCCTCATGCTGTAAGGGTTAGCGCGGGGATCGACCTTAGACGTCAGAATATGACGTCTGTAG
>CAXHKU010000493.1:0-34238 GCA_964017125.1 Flabesymbios commensalis
CCGTAATACCAGCCGATGGTGCCTGCAAAATTACATGGGAAACGGTTGAGAATTAACGTCTGAATTGACGTCTAAATGAATAACTTTTGATAATACTCAATCAAATTTCACACCAATCTCATTAATAACTTTTGCAGTAATTAATCAAACTTTGCCAAATTTACAGGGAAGTTGCCGTAATAATAGCCAATGTTGCCTGCAAAACTACATGGAAAACGATTGAGAATCGACGTCTGAATTGACGTCTAAATGAATAACTTTTAATAATAGTCAATCAAATTTCACACCAAGCTCATTAATAACTTCTGCAATAATTAATCAAACTTCGCCAAATTCACACGGAAGTTGCCGTAATACCAGCCGATGGTGCCTGCAAAACTAAATAGGAAACAGTTTAGAATTGACGTCTGAATTGACGTCTAAATGAATAACTTTTAATAATACTCAATCAAATTTTACACCAATCACATAAATAATTTTTGCAGTAATTAATCAAACTTCGCCAAATTTACAGGGAAGTTGCTGTAATACCAGCCGATGGTGCCTGCAAAACTACATGGAAAACAGTTAAGAATTGACGTCTAAATTGACGTCTAAATGAATAACTTTTAATAATAGTCAATCAAATTTCACACCAAGCTCATTAATAACTTCTGCAATAATTTAATCAAACTTCGCCAAATTCACACGGAAGTTGCCGTAATACCAGCCGATGGTGCCTGCAAAACTACGTCGAAAACGGTTGAGAATCGACGTCTGAATTGACGTCTAAATGAATAACTTTTAATAATAGTCAATCAAATTTCACACCAATCTCATTAATAACTATTGCAGTAATTAATCACACTTCGCCAAATTTACAGGGCAGTTGCCGTAATACCAGCCGATGGTGCCTGCAAAATTACATGGGAAACGGTTGAGAATTGACGTCTGAATTGACGTCTAAATGAATAACTTTTAATAATACTCAATCAAATTTCACACCAATCTCATTAATAACTTTTGCAATAATAAATCAAACTTCGCAAAGTTTACATTAATCAAACTTCGCTAAATTTACAGGGAAGTTGCCGTAATAACAGCCGATGTTGCCTACAAAACTACATGGAAAACGGTTGAGAATTGACGTCTGAATTGACGTCTAAATGAATAACTTTTAATAATACTCAATCAAATTTCACACCAATCTCATTAATAACTTTTGCAGTAATTAATCAAACTTCGCAAAAATTTACAGGGAAGTTACCGTAATAAAAGCTTATGTTGCCTGCAAAACTACATGGAAAACGGTTGAGAATTGACGTCTGAATTGACGTCTAAATAAGTAACTTTTAATAATACTCAATCAAATTTTACACCAATCTCATTAATAACTTATGCAGTAATTAATCAAACTTCGCCAAATTTACAGGGAAGTTGCCGTAATAAAAGTTGATGTTGCCTGCAAAACTACATGGAAAACGGTTGAGAATTGACGTCTGAATTGACGTCTAAATGAGTAACTTTTAATAATACTCAATCAAATTTCAAACCAATCTCATTAATAACTTTTGCAATAATTAATCACACTTCGCCAAATTTACAGGGCAGTTGCCGTAATACCAGCCGATGGTGCCTGCAAAATTACATGGGAAACGGTTGAGAATTGACGTCTGAATTGACGTCTAAATGAATAACTTTTGATAATACTCAATCAAATTTCACACCAATCTCATTAATAACTTTTGCAATAATTAATCAAACTTCGCCAAATTTACAGGGAAGTTGCCGTAATAACAGCCAATGTTGCCTGCAAAACTACATGGAAAACGATTGAGAATCGACGTCTGAATTGACGTCTAAATGAATAACTTTTAATAATAGTCAATCAAATTTCACACCAAGCTCATTAATAACTTCTGCAATAATTAATCAAATTTCGCCAAATTCACACGGCAGTTGCCGTAATACCAGCCGATGGTGCCTGCAAAACTACGTCGAAAACGGTTGAGAATCGACGTCTGAATTGACGGCTAAATGAATAGCTTTTAATAATAGTCAATCAAATTTCACACCAAGCTCATTAATAACTTCTGCAATAATTAATCAAACTTCGCCAAATTTACACGGAAGTTGCCGTAATACCAGCCGATGGTGCCTGCAAAACTACATGGAAAACAGTTAAGAATTGACGTCTAAATTGACGTCTAAATTAATAACTTTTAATAATACTCAATCAAATTTCACACCGATCTCATTAATAACTTTTGCAGTAATTAATCAAACTTCGCCAAATTTACAGGGTAGTTTCCGTAATAACAGCCAATGTTGCCTACAAAACTACATGGAAAACGGTTGAGAATTGACGTCTGAATTGACGTCTAAATGAATAACTTTTAATAATAGTCAATCAAATTTCACACCGATCTCATTAATAACTTTTGCAGTAATTAATCAAACTTCGCCAAATTTACAGGGAAGTTTCCGTAATAACAGCCAATGTTGCCTACAAAACTACATGGAAAACGGTTGAGAATTGACGTCTGAATTGACGTCTAAATGAATAACTTTTAATAATAGTCAATCAAATTTCACTCCAAGCTCATTAATAACTTCTGCAATAATTAATCAAACTTCGCCAAATTCACACGGAAGTTGCCGTAATACCAGCCGATGGTGCCTGCAAAACTACATCGAAAACGTTTGAGAATTGACGTCTGAATTGACGTCTAAATGAATAACTTTTAATAATACTCAATCAAATTTTACACTAATCTCATAAATAATTTTTGCAGTAATTAATCAAACTTCGCCAAATTTACAGGGAAGTTGCCGTAATAACAGCCAATGTTGCCTGCAAAACTACATGGAAAACGGTTGAGAATTGACGTCTGAATTGACGTCTAAATGAATAACTTTTAATAATACTCAATCAAATATTACACCAATCTCATAAATAATTTTTGCAGTAATTAATCAAACTTCGCCAAATTTACAGGGAAGTTGCCGTAATACCAGCCGATGGTGCCTGCAAAACTACATGGAAAACAGTTAAGAATTGACGTCTAAATTGACGTCTAAATGAATAACTTTTAATAATACTCAATCAAATTTTACACCAATCTCATTAATAACTTATGCAGTAATTAATCAAACTTCGCCAAATTTACAGGGAAGTTGCCGTAATAAAAGCTGATGTTGCCTGCAAAACTACATGGAAAACGGTTTAGAATTGACGTCTAAATTGACGTCTAAATGAGTAACTTTTAATAATACTCAATCAAATTTCACACCAATCTCATTAATAACTTTTGAAGTAATTAATCACACTTCGCCAAATTTACAGGGCATTTGCCGTAATACCAGCCGATGGTGCCTGCAAAATTACATGGGAAACGGTTGAGAATTAACGTCTGAATTGACGTCTAAATGAATAACTTTTGATAATACTCAATCAAATTTCACACCAATCTCATTAATAACTTTTGCAGTAATTAATCAAACTTTGCCAAATTTACAGGGAAGTTGCCGTAATAATAGCCAATGTTGCCTGCAAAACTACATGGAAAACGATTGAGAATCGACGTCTGAATTGACGTCTAAATGAATAACTTTTAATAATAGTCAATCAAATTTCACACCAAGCTCATTAATAACTTCTGCAATAATTAATCAAACTTCGCCAAATTCACACGAAAGTTGCCGTAATACCAGCCGATGGTGCCTGCAAAACTACGTCGAAAACGGTTGAGAATCGACGTCTGAATTGACGTCTAAATGAATAGCTTTTAATAATACTCAATCAAATTTCACACCGATCTCATTAATAACTTTTGCAGTAATTAATCAAACTTCGCCAAATTTACAGGGAAGTTTCCGTAATAACAGCCAATGTTGCCTACAAACTACATGGAAAACGGTTGAGAATTGACGTCTGAATTGACGTCTAAATGAATAACTTTTAATAATAGTCAATCAAATTTCACACCGATCTCATTAATAACTTTTGCAGTAATTAATCAAACTTCGCCAAATTTACAGGGAAGTTTCCGTAATAACAGCCAATGTTGCCTACAAAACTACATGGAAAACGGTTGAGAATTGACGTCTGAATTGACGTCTAAATGAATAACTTTTAATAATAGTCAATCAAATTTCACTCCAAGCTCATTAATAACTTCTGCAATAATTAATCAAGCTTCGCCAAATTCACACGGAAGTTGCCGTAATACCAGCCGATGGTGCCTGCAAAACTACATCGAAAACGTTTGAGAATTGACGTCTGAATTGACGTCTAAATGAATAACTTTTAATAATACTCAATCAAATTTCACACCAATCTCATTAATAACTTTTGCAGTATTTAATCAAACTTCGCCAAATTTGCAGGGAAGTTGCCGTAATACCAGCCGATGGTGCCTGCAAAACTAAATAGGAAACAGTTTAGCATTGACGTCTGAATTGACGTCTAAATGAATAACTTTTAATAATACTCAATCAAATTTTACACCAATCTCATAAATAATTTTTGCAGTAATTAATCAAACTTCGCCAAATTTACAGGGAAGTTGCCGTAATACCAGCCGATGGTGCCTGCAAAACTACATGGAAAACAGTTAAGAATTGACGTCTAAATTGACGTCTAAATGAATAACTTTTAATAATACTCAATCAAATTTTACACCAATCTCATTAATAACTTATGCAGTAATTAATCAAACTTCGCCAAATTTACAGGGAAGTTGCCGTAATAAAAGCTGATGTTGCCTGCAAAACTACATGGAAAACGGTTTAGAATTGACGTCTAA
This sequence comes from Flabesymbios commensalis, assembly GCA_964017125.1. Classification (NCBI taxonomy): domain Eukaryota; kingdom Metazoa; phylum Annelida; class Polychaeta; order Terebellida; family Flabelligeridae; genus Flabesymbios; species Flabesymbios commensalis. The sequence goes on from CAXHKU010000493.1 coordinate 4,788, forward strand.
ATTGACGTCTAAATGAGTAACTTTTAATAATACTCAATCAAATTTCACACCAATCTCATTAATAACTTTTGAAGTAATTAATCACACTTCGCCAAATTTACAGGGCATTTGCCGTAATACCAGCCGATGGTGCCTGCAAAATTACATGGGAAACGGTTGAGAATTAACGTCTGAATTGACGTCTAAATGAATAACTTTTGATAATACTCAATCAAATTTCACACCAATCTCATTAATAACTTTTGCAGTAATTAATCAAACTTTGCCAAATTTACAGGGAAGTTGCCGTAATAATAGCCAATGTTGCCTGCAAAACTACATGGAAAACGATTGAGAATCGACGTCTGAATTGACGTCTAAATGAATAACTTTTAATAATAGTCAATCAAATTTCACACCAAGCTCATTAATAACTTCTGCAATAATTAATCAAACTTCGCCAAATTCACACGAAAGTTGCCGTAATACCAGCCGATGGTGCCTGCAAAACTACGTCGAAAACGGTTGAGAATCGACGTCTGAATTGACGTCTAAATGAATAGCTTTTAATAATAGTCAATCAAATTTCACACCAAGCTCATTAATAACTTCTGCAATAATTAATCAAACATCGCCAAATTTACACGGAAGTTGCCGTAATACTCGCCGATGGTGCCTGCAAAACTACATCGAAAACGGTTGAGAATTGACGTCTGAATTGACGTCTAAATGAATAACTTTTATTAATAGTCAATCAAATTTCACACCAAGCTCATTAATAACTTCTGCAATAATTAATCAAACTTCGCCAAATTCACACGGAAGTTGCCGTAATACCAGCCGATGGTGCCTGCAAAACTACATCGAAAACGTTTGAGAATTGACGTCTGAATTGACGTCTAAATGAATAACTTTTAATAATACTCAATCAAATTTCACACCAATCTCATTAATAACTTTTGCAGTAATTATTCAAACTTCGCCAAATTTACAGGGAAGTTGCCGTAATACCAGCCGATGGTGCCTGCAAAACTAAATAGGAAACAGTTTAGAATTGACGTCTGAATTGACGTCTAAATGAATAACTTTTAATAATACTCAATCAAATTTTACACTAATCTCATAAATAATTTTTGCAGTAATTAATCAAACTTCGCCAAATTTACAGGGAAGTTGCCGTAATAACAGCCAATGTTGCCTGCAAAACTACATGGAAAACGGTTGAGAATTGACGTCTGAATTGACGTCTAAATGAATAACTTTTAATAATAGTCAATCAAATTTCACACCAAGCTCATTAATAACTTCTGCAATAATTAATCAAACTTCGCCAAATTCACACGGAAGTTGCCGTAATACCAGCCGATGGTGCCTGCAAAACTACATCGAAAACGTTTGAGAATTGACGTCTGAATTGACGTCTAAATGAATAACTTTTAATAATACTCAATCAAATTTCACACCAATCTCATTAATAACTTTTGCAGTAATTAATCAAACTTCGCCAAATTTACAGGGAAGTTGCCGTAATAACAGCCGATGGTGCCTGCAAAACTAAATAGGAAACAGTTTAGAATTGCCGTCTGAATTGACGTCTAAATGAATAACTTTTAAAAATAGTCAATCAAATTTTACACCAATCTCATAAATAATTTTTGCAGTAATTAATCAAACTTCGCCAAATTTACAGGGAAGTTGCCGCAATAACAGCAAATGTTGCCTGCAAAACTACATGGAAAACGGTTGAGAATTGACGTCTGAATTGACGTCTAAATGAATAACTTTTAATAATACTCAATCAAATTTTACACCAATCTCATAAATAATTTTTGCAGTAATTAATCAAACTTTGCCAAATTTACAGGGAAGTTGCCGTAATACCAGCCGATGGTGCCTGCAAAACTACGTCGAAAACGGTTGAGAATCGACGTCTGAATTGACGTCTAAATGAATAACTTTTAATAATAGTCAATCAAATTTCACACCAAGCTTATTAATAACTTCTGCAATAATTAATCAAACTTCGCCAAATTTACACGGAAGTTGCCGTAATACCAGCCGATGATGCCTGCAAAACTACATCGAAAACGGTTGAGAATTGACGTCTGAATTGACGTCTAAATGAATAACTTTTAATAATACTCAATCAAATTTCACAACGATCTCATTAATAACTTTTGCAGTAATTAATCAAACTTCGCCAAATTTATAGGGAAGTTGCCGTAATAACAGCCAATTTTGCCTGCAAAACTACATGGAAAACGGTTGAGAATTGACGTCTGAATTGACGTCTAAATGAATAACTTTTAATAATAGTCAATCAAATTAAACACCAAGCTCATTAATAACTTCTGCAATAATTAATCAAACTTCGCCAAATTCACACGGAAGTTGCCGTAATACCAGCCGATGGTGCCTGCAAAACTACATCGAAAACGTTTGAGAATTGACGTCTGAATTGACGTCTAAATGAATAACTTTTAATAATGCTCAATCAATTTTTACACCAATCTCATTAATAACTTTTGCAGTAATTAATCAAACTTCGCCAAATTTACAGGGAAGTTGCCGTAATACCAGCCGATGGTGCCTGCAAAACTAAATAGGAAACAGTTTAGAATTGACGTCTGAATTGACGTCTAAATGAATAACTTTTAATAATACTCAATCAAATTTTACACCAATCTCATAAATATTTTTTGCAGTAATTAATCAAACTTCGCCAAATTTACAGGGAAGTTGCCGTAATACCAGCCGATGGTGCCTGCAAAACTACATTGAAAACAGTTAAGAATTGACGTCTAAATTGACGTCTAAATGAATAACTTTTAATAATACTCAAGCAAATTTCACACCAATCTCATTATCAGCTTTTGCAGTAATTAATCAAACTTCGCCAAATTTACAGGGAAGTTGCCGTAATACCAGCCGATGGTGCCTGCAAAACTACATGGAAAACAGTTAAGAATTGACGTCTGAATTGACGTCTAAAGGAATAACTTTTAATAATACTCAATCAAATTTCACACCAATCTCAATAATAGTTTTTGCAGTAATTAATCAAACTTTGCCAAATTTACAGGGAAGTTGCCGTAATACCAGCTGATGGTGCCTGCAAAACTACATGGAAACAGTTAAGAATTGACGTCTGAATTGACGTCTAAATGAATAACTTTTAATATTACTCAATCAAATTTTACACCAATCTCATTAAAAACTTATGCAGTAATTAATCAAACTTCGCCAAATTTAAAGGGAAGTTGCCGTAATAACAGCCGATGTTGCCTACAAAACTACATGGGAAACGGTTGAGAATTGACGTCTGAATTGACGTCAAAATGAATAACTTTTAATAATACTCAATGAAATTTCACACCAATCTCATTAATAACTTTTGCAGTAATTAATCAAACTTCGCCAAATTTACAGGGAAGTTGCCGTAATGCCAGCCGATGGTGCCTGCAAAACTACATGGAAAACAGTTAAGAATTGACGTCTGAATTGACGTCTAAATGAATAACTTTTAATAATACTCAATCAAATTTTACACCAATCTCATTAATAACTTATGCAGTAATTAATCAAACTTCGCCAAATTTACAGGGAAGTTGCCGTAATAACAGCCGATATTGCCTACAAAACTACATGGAAACGGTTGAGAATTGACGTCTGAATTGACGTCTAAATGATTAACTTAAAAAAAAACTCAATCAAATTTCACACCAATATCATTAATAACTTTTGCAGTAATTAATCAAACTTCGCCAAATTTACAGGGAAGTTGCCGTAATAACAGCCAATGTTGCCTGCAAAACTACATGGAAAACGGTTGAGTATCGACGTCTGAATTGACGTCTAAATTAATAACTTTTAATAATAGTCAATCAAATTTCACACCAAGATCATTAATAACTTCTGCAATAATTAATCAAACTTCGCCAAATTCACACGGAAGTTGCCGTAATACCAGCCGATGGTGCCTGCAAAACTACATCGAAAACAGTTGAGAATTGACGTCTGAATTGACGTCTAAATGAATAACTTTTAATAATACTCAATCAAATTTTACACCAATCTCATTAATAACTTATGCAGTAATTAATCAAACTTCGCCAAATTTACAGGGAAGTTGCCGTAATAAAAGCTGATGTTGCCTGCAAAACTACATGGAAAACGGATGAGAAGTGACGTCTGAATTGACGTCTAAATGAATAACTTTTAATAATACTCCATCAAATTTCACACCAAGCTCATTAATAATTTTTGCAGTAATTAATCAAACTTCGCCAAATTTACAGGGAAGTTGCCGTAATACCAGCCGATGGTGCCTGCAAAACTACATGGCAAAGAGTTAAGAATTGACGTCTGAATTGACGTCTAAATGAATAACTTTTAATAATACTCAATCAAATTTCACACCAATCTCATTAATAACTTTTGCATTAATTAATCACACTTCGCCAAATTTACAGGGCAGTTGCCGTAATACCAGCCGATGGTGCCTGCAAAATTACATGGGAAACGGTTGAGAATTGACGTCTGAATTGACGTCTAAATGAATAACTTTTGATAATACTCAATCAAATTTCACACCAATATCATTAATAACTTTTGCAGTAATTAATCAAACTTCGCCAAATTTACAGGGAAGTTGCCGTAATAACAGCCAATGTTGCCTGCAAAACTACATGGAAAACGGTTGAGTATCGACGTCTGAATTGACGTCTAAATTAATAACTTTTAATAATAGTCAATCAAATTTCACACCAAGCTCATTAATAACTTCTGCAATAATTAATCAAACTTCGCCAAATTCACACGGAAGTTGCCGTAATACCAGCCGATGGTGCCTGCAAAACTACATCGAAAACGGTTGAGAATTGACGTCTGAATTGACGTCTAAATGAATACCTTTTAATAATACTCAATCAAATTTCACAACAATCTCTTTAATAATTTTTGCAGTAATAAATCAAACTTCGCAAAGTTTACATTAATCAAACTTCGCCAAATTTACAGGGAAGTTGCCGTAATAACAGCCGATATTGCCTACAAAACTACATGGGAAACGGTTGAGAATTGACGTCTGAATTGACGTCTAAATGAATAACTTTTAAAAAAACTCAATCAAATTTCACACCAAGCTCATTATTAACTTCTGCAATAGTTAATCAAACTTCGCCAAATTTACACTTAAGTTGCCGTAATATCAGCCGATGGTGCCTGCAAAACTACATCGAAAACGGTTGAGAATTGACGTCTGAATTGACGTCTCAATGAATAACTTTTAATAATACTCAATCAAATTTCACACCAATCTCAATGATAGTTTTTGCAGTAATTAATCAAACTTTCCCAAATTTACAGGGAAGTTGCTGTAATACCAGCTGATGGTGCCTGCAAAACTACATGGAAAACAGTTAAGAATTGACGTCTGAATTGACGTCTAAATGAATAACTTTTAATAATACTCAATCAAATTTTACACCAATCTCATTAATAACTTATGCAGTAATTAATAAAACTTCGCCAAATTTACAGGGAAGTTGCCGTAATAAAAGCTGATGTTGCCTGCAAAACTACTTGGAAAACGGATGAGAATTGACGTCTGAATTGACGTCTAAATGAATAACTTTTAATAATACTCCATCAAATTTCACACCAAGCTCATTAATAATTTTTGCAGTAATTAATCAAACTTCGCCAAATTTACAGGGAAGTTGCCGTAATACCAGCCGATGGTGCCTGCAAAACTACATGGCAAAGAGTTAAGAATTGACGTCTGAATTGACGTCTAAATGAATAACTTTTAATAATACTCAATCAAATTTCACACCAATCTCATTAATAACTTTTGCATTAATTAATCACACTTCGCCAAATTTACAGGGCAGTTGCCGTAATACCAGCCGATGGTGCCTGCAAAATTACATGGGAAACGGTTGAGAATTGACGTCTGAATTGACGTCTAAATGAATAACTTTTGATAATACTCAATCAAATTTCACACCAATATCATTAATAACTTTTGCAGTAATTAATCAAACTTCGCCAAATTTACAGGGAAGTTGCCGTAATAACAGCCAATGTTGCCTGCAAAACTACATGGAAAACGGTTGAGTATCGACGTCTGAATTGACGTCTAAATTAATAACTTTTAATAATAGTCAATCAAATTTCACACCAAGCTCATTAATAACTTCTGCAATAATTAATCAAACTTCGCCAAATTCACACGGAAGTTGCCGTAATACCAGCCGATGGTGCCTGCAAAACTACATCGAAAACGGTTGAGAATTGACGTCTGAATTGACGTCTAAATGAATACCTTTTAATAATACTCAATCAAATTTCACAACAATCTCTTTAATAATTTTTGCAGTAATAAATCAAACTTCGCAAAGTTTACATTAATCAAACTTCGCCAAATTTACAGGGAAGTTGCCGTAATAACAGCCGATATTGCCTACAAAACTACATGGGAAACGGTTGAGAATTGACGTCTGAATTGACGTCTAAATGAATAACTTTTAAAAAAACTCAATCAAATTTCACACCAAGCTCATTATTAACTTCTGCAATAGTTAATCAAACTTCGCCAAATTTACACTTAAGTTGCCGTAATATCAGCCGATGGTGCCTGCAAAACTACATCGAAAACGGTTGAGAATTGACGTCTGAATTGACGTCTCAATGAATAACTTTTAATAATACTCAATCAAATTTCACACCAATCTCAATGATAGTTTTTGCAGTAATTAATCAAACTTTCCCAAATTTACAGGGAAGTTGCTGTAATACCAGCTGATGGTGCCTGCAAAACTACATGGAAAACAGTTAAGAATTGACGTCTGAATTGACGTCTAAATGAATAACTTTTAATAATACTCAATCAAATTTTACACCAATCTCATTAATAACTTATGCAGTAATTAATAAAACTTCGCCAAATTTACAGGGAAGTTGCCGTAATAAAAGCTGATGTTGCCTGCAAAACTACTTGGAAAACGGATGAGAATTGACGTCTGAATTGACGTCTAAATGAATAACTTTTAATAATACTCCATCAAATTTCACACCAAGCTCATTAATAATTTTTGCAGTAATTAATCAAACTTCGCCAAATTTACAGGGAAGTTGCCGTAATACCAGCCGATGGTGCCTGCAAAACTACATGGCAAAGAGTTAAGAATTGACGTCTGAATTGACGTCTAAATGAATAACTTTTAATAATACTCAATCAAATTTCACACCAATCTCATTAATAACTTTTGCATTAATTAATCACACTTCGCCAAATTTACAGGGCAGTTGCCGTAATACCAGCCGATGGTGCCTGCAAAATTACATGGAAAACGGTTGAGAATTGACGTCTGAATTGACGTCTAAATGAATAACTTTTGATAATACTCAATCAAATTTCACACCAATATCATTAATAACTTTTGCAGTAATTAATAAAACTTCGCCAAATTTACAGGGAAGTTGCCGTAATAACAGCCAATGTTGCCTGCAAAACTACATCGAAAACGGTTGAGAATTGACGTCTGAATTGACGTCTAAATGAATAACTTTTAATAATACTCAATCAAATTTCACACCAATCTCAATGATAGTTTTTGCAGTAATTAATCAAACTTTCCCAAATTTACAGGGAAGTTGCCGTAATACCAGCTGATGGTGCCTGCAAAACTACATGGAAAACAGTTAAGAATTGACGTCTGAATTGACGTCTAAATGAATAACTTTTAATAATACTCCATCAAATTTCACACCAAGCTCATTAATAATTTTTGCAGTAATTAATCAAACTTCGCCAAATTTACAGGGAAGTTGCCGTAATACCAGCCGATGGTGCCTGCAAAACTACATGGCAAAGAGTTAAGAATTGACGTCTGAATTGACGTCTAAATGAATAACTTTTAATAATACTCAATCAAATTTCACACCAATCTCATTAATAACTTTTGCATTAATTAATCACACTTCGCCAAATTTACAGGGCAGTTGCCGTAATACCAGCCGATGGTGCCTGCAAAATTACATGGGAAACGGTTGAGAATTGACGTCTGAATTGACGTCTAAATGAATAACTTTTGATAATACTCAATCAAATTTCACACCAATATCATTAATAACTTTTGCAGTAATTAATCAAACTTCGCCAAATTTACAGGGAAGTTGCCGTAATAACAGCCAATGTTGCCTGCAAAACTACATGGAAAACGGTTGAGTATCGACGTCTGAATTGACGTCTAAATTAATAACTTTTAATAATAGTCAATCAAATTTCACACCAAGCTCATTAATAACTTCTGCAATAATTAATCAAACTTCGCCAAATTCACACGGAAGTTGCCGTAATACCAGCCGATGGTGCCTGCAAAACTACATCGAAAACGGTTGAGAATTGACGTCTGAATTGACGTCTAAATGAATACCTTTTAATAATACTCAATCAAATTTCACAACAATCTCTTTAATAATTTTTGCAGTAATAAATCAAACTTCGCAAAGTTTACATTAATCAAACTTCGCCAAATTTACAGGGAAGTTGCCGTAATAACAGCCGATATTGCCTACAAAACTACATGGGAAACGGTTGAGAATTGACGTCTGAATTGACGTCTAAATGAATAACTTTTAAAAAAACTCAATCAAATTTCACACCAAGCTCATTATTAACTTCTGCAATAGTTAATCAAACTTCGCCAAATTTACACTTAAGTTGCCGTAATATCAGCCGATGGTGCCTGCAAAACTACATCGAAAACGGTTGAGAATTGACGTCTGAATTGACGTCTCAATGAATAACTTTTAATAATACTCAATCAAATTTCACACCAATCTCAATGATAGTTTTTGCAGTAATTAATCAAACTTTCCCAAATTTACAGGGAAGTTGCTGTAATACCAGCTGATGGTGCCTGCAAAACTACATGGAAAACAGTTAAGAATTGACGTCTGAATTGACGTCTAAATGAATAACTTTTAATAATACTCAATCAAATTTTACACCAATCTCATTAATAACTTATGCAGTAATTAATAAAACTTCGCCAAATTTACAGGGAAGTTGCCGTAATAAAAGCTGATGTTGCCTGCAAAACTACTTGGAAAACGGATGAGAATTGACGTCTGAATTGACGTCTAAATGAATAACTTTTAATAATACTCCATCAAATTTCACACCAAGCTCATTAATAATTTTTGCAGTAATTAATCAAACTTCGCCAAATTTACAGGGAAGTTGCCGTAATACCAGCCGATGGTGCCTGCAAAACTACATGGCAAAGAGTTAAGAATTGACGTCTGAATTGACGTCTAAATGAATAACTTTTAATAATACTCAATCAAATTTCACACCAATCTCATTAATAACTTTTGCATTAATTAATCACACTTCGCCAAATTTACAGGGCAGTTGCCGTAATACCAGCCGATGGTGCCTGCAAAATTACATGGAAAACGGTTGAGAATTGACGTCTGAATTGACGTCTAAATGAATAACTTTTGATAATACTCAATCAAATTTCACACCAATATCATTAATAACTTTTGCAGTAATTAATAAAACTTCGCCAAATTTACAGGGAAGTTGCCGTAATAACAGCCAATGTTGCCTGCAAAACTACATCGAAAACGGTTGAGAATTGACGTCTGAATTGACGTCTAAATGAATAACTTTTAATAATACTCAATCAAATTTCACACCAATCTCAATGATAGTTTTTGCAGTAATTAATCAAACTTTCCCAAATTTACAGGGAAGTTGCCGTAATACCAGCTGATGGTGCCTGCAAAACTACATGGAAAACAGTTAAGAATTGACGTCTGAATTGACGTCTAAATGAATAACTTTTAATAATACTCAATCAAATTTTACACCAATCTCATTAATAACTTATGCAGTAATTAATCAAACTTCGCCAAATTTACAGGGAGGTTGCCGTAATAAAAGCTGATGTTGCCTGCAAAACTACTTGGAAAACGGATGAGAATTGACGTCTGAATTGACGTCTAAATGAATAACTTTTAATAATACTCCATCAAATTTCACACCAAGCTCATTATTAATTTTTGCAGTAATTAATCAAACTTCGCCAAATTTACACTTAAGTTGCCGTAATACCAGCCGATGGTGCCTGCAAAACTACATCGAAAACGGTTGAGAATTGACGTCTGAATTGACGTCTAAATGAATAACTTTTAATAATACTCAATCAAATTTCACACCAATCTCAATGATAGTTTTTGCAGTAATTAATCAAACTTTCCCAAATTTACAGGGAAGTTGCCGTAATACCAGCTGATGGTGCCTGCAAAACTACATGGAAAACAGTTAAGAATTGACGTCTGAATTGACGTCTAAATGAATAACTTTTAATAATACTCAATCAAATTTTACACCAATCTCATTAATAACTTATGCAGTAATTAATCAAACTTCGCCAAATTTACAGGGAAGTTGCCGTAATAAAAGCTGATGTTGCCTGCAAAACTACTTGGAAAACGGATGAGAATTGACGTCTGAATTGACGTCTAAATGAATAACTTTTTATAATACTCCATCAAATTTCACACCAAGCTCATTAATAATTTTTGCAGTAATTAATCAAACTTCGCCAAATTTACAGGGAAGTTGCCGTAATACCAGCCGATGGTGCCTGCAAAACTACATGGCAAAGAGTTAAGAATTGACGTCTGAATTGACGTCTAAATGAATAACTTTTAATAATACTCAATCAAATTTCACACCAATCTCATTAATAACTTTTGCATTAATTAATCACACTTCGCCAAATTTACAGGGCAGTTGCCGTAATACCAGCCGATGGTGCCTGCAAAATTACATGGAAAACGGTTGAGAATTGACGTCTGAATTGACGTCTAAATGAATAACTTTTGATAATACTCAATCAAATTTCACACCAATATCATTAATAACTTTTGCAGTAATTAATAAAACTTCGCCAAATTTACAGGGAAGTTGCCGTAATAACAGCCAATGTTGCCTGCAAAACTACATCGAAAACGGTTGAGATTGACGTCTGAATTGACGTCTAAATGAATAACTTTTAATAATACTCAATCAAATTTCACACCAATCTCAATGATAGTTTTTGCAGTAATTAATCAAACTTTCCCAAATTTACAGGGAAGTTGCCGTAATACCAGCTGATGGTGCCTGCAAAACTACATGGAAAACAGTTAAGAATTGACGTCTGAATTGACGTCTAAATGAATAACTTTTAATAATACTCAATCAAATTTTACACCAATCTCATTAATAACTTATGCAGTAATTAATCAAACTTCGCCAAATTTACAGGGAGGTTGCCGTAATAAAAGCTGATGTTGCCTGCAAAACTACTTGGAAAACGGATGAGAATTGACGTCTGAATTGACGTCTAAATGAATAACTTTTAATAATACTCCATCAAATTTCACACCAAGCTCATTATTAATTTTTGCAGTAATTAATCAAACTTCGCCAAATTTACACTTAAGTTGCCGTAATACCAGCCGATGGTGCCTGCAAAACTACATCGAAAACGGTTGAGAATTGACGTCTGAATTGACGTCTAAATGAATAACTTTTAATAATACTCAATCAAATTTCACACCAATCTCAATGATAGTTTTTGCAGTAATTAATCAAACTTTCCCAAATTTACAGGGAAGTTGCCGTAATACCAGCTGATGGTGCCTGCAAAACTACATGGAAAACAGTTAAGAATTGACGTCTGAATTGACGTCTAAATGAATAACTTTTAATAATACTCAATCAAATTTTACACCAATCTCATTAATAACTTATGCAGTAATTAATCAAACTTCGCCAAATTTACAGGGAAGTTGCCGTAATAAAAGCTGATGTTGCCTGCAAAACTACTTGGAAAACGGATGAGAATTGACGTCTGAATTGACGTCTAAATGAATAACTTTTAATAATACTCCATCAAATTTCACACCAAACTCATTAATAATTTTTGCAGTAATTAATCAAACTTCGCCAAATTTACAGGGAAGTTGCCGTAATACCAGCCGATGGTGCCTGCAAAACTACATGGCAAAGAGTTAAGAATTGACGTCTGAATTGACGTCTAAATGAATAACTTTTAATAATACTCAATCAAATTTCACACCAATCTCATTAATAACTTTTGCATTAATTAATCACACTTCGCCAAATTTACAGGGCAGTGCCGTAATACCAGCCGATGGTGCCTGCAAAATTACATGGAAAACGGTTGAGAATTGACGTCTGAATTGACGTCTAAATGAATAACTTTTGATAATACTCAATCAAATTTCACACCAATATCATTAATAACTTTTGCAGTAATTAATAAAACTTCGCCAAATTTACAGGGAAGTTGCCTTAATAACAGCCAATGCTGCCTGCAAAACTACATCGAAAACGGTTGAGAATTGACGTCTGAATTGACGTCTAAATGAATAACTTTTAATAATACTCAATCAAATTTCACACCAATCTCAATGATAGTTTTTGCAGTAATTAATCAAACTTTCCCAAATTTACAGGGAAGTTGCCGTAATACCAGCTGATGGTGCCTGCAAAACTACATGGAAAACAGTTAAGAATTGACGTCTGAATTGACGTCTAAATGAATAACTTTTAATAATACTCAATCAAATTTTACACCAATCTCATTAATAACTTATGCAGTAATTAATCAAACTTCGCCAAATTTACAGGGAAGTTGCCGTAATAAAAGCTGATGTTGCCTGCAAAACTACTTGGAAAACGGATGAGAATTGACGTCTGAATTGACGTCTAAATGAATAACTTTTAATAATACTCCATCAAATTTCACACCAAGCTCATTATTAATTTTTGCAGTAATTAATCAAACTTCGCCAAATTTACAGGGAAGTTGCCGTAATACCAGCCGATGGTGCCTGCAAAACTACATGGCAAAGAGTTAAAAATTGACGTCTGAATTGACGTCTAAATGAATAACTTTTAATAATACTCAATCAAATTTCACACCAATCTCATTAATAACTTTTGCATTAATTAATCACGCTTCGCCAAATTTACAGGGCAGTTGCCGTAATACCAGCCGATGGTGCCTGCAAAATTACATGGAAAACGGTTGAGAATTGACGTCTGAATTGACGTCTAAATGAATAACTTTTGATAATACTCAATCAAATTTCACACCAATATCATTAATAACTTTTGCAGTAATTAATAAAACTTCGCCAAATTTACAGGGAAGTTGCCGTAATAACAGCCAATGTTGCCTGCAAAACTACATGGAAAACGGTTGAGAATCGACGTCTGAATTGACGTCTAAATTAATGACTTTTAATAATAGTCAATCAAATTTCACACCAAGCTCATTAATAACTTCTGCAATAATTAATCAAACTTCGCCAAATTCACACGGGAGTTGCCGTAATACCAGCCGATGGTGCCTGCAAAACTACATGGAAAACAGTTAAGAATTGAAGTCTGAATTGACGTCTAAATGAATAACTTTTAATAATACTCAATCAAATTTCACACCAATCTCAATGATAGTTTTTGCAGTAATTAATCAAACTTTCCCAAATTTACAGGGAAGTTGGCGTAATACCAGCTGATGGTGCCTGCAAAACTACATGGAAAACAGTTAAGAATTGACGTCTGAATTGACGTCTAAATGAATAACTTTTAATAATACTCAATCAAATTTTACACCAATCTCATTAATAACTTATGCAGTAATTAATCAAACTTCGCCAAATTTACAGGGAAGTTGCCGTAATAAAAGCTGATGTTGCCTGCAAAACTACTTGGAAAACGGATGAGAATTGACGTCTGAATTGACGTCTAAATGAATAACTTTTAATAATACTCAATCAAATTTCACACCAATCTCATTAATAACTTTTGCATTAATTAATCACACTTCGCCAAATTTACAGGGCAGTTGCCGTAATACCAGCCGATGGTGCCTGCAAAATTACATGGAAAACGGTTGAGAATTGACGTCTGAATTGACGTCTAAATGAATAACTTTTGATAATACTCAATCAAATTTCACACCAATATCATTAATAACTTTTGCAGTAATTAATAAAACTTCGCCAAATTTACAGGGAAGTTGCCGTAATAACAGCCAATGTTGCCTGCAAAACTACATCGAAAACGGTTGAGAATTGACGTCTGAATTGACGTCTAAATGAATAACTTTTAATAATACTCAATCAAATTTCACACCAATCTCATTAATAACTTTTGCATTAATTAATCACACTTCGCCAAATTTACAGGGCAGTTGCCGTAATACCAGCCGATGGTGCCTGCAAAATTACATGGAAAACGGTTGAGAATTGACGTCTGAATTGACGTCTAAATGAATAACTTTTGATAATACTCAATCAAATTTCACACCAATATCATTAATAACTTTTGCAGTAATTAATAAAACTTCGCCAAATTTACAGGGAAGTTGCCGTAATAACAGCCAATGTTGCCTGCAAAACTACATCGAAAACGGTTGAGAATTGACGTCTGAATTGACGTCTAAATGAATAACTTTTAATAATACTCAATCAAATTTCACACCAATCTCAATGATAGTTTTTGCAGTAATTAATCAAACTTTCCCAAATTTACAGGGAAGTTGCCGTAATACCAGCTGATGGTGCCTGCAAAACTACATGGAAAACAGTTAAGAATTGACGTCTGAATTGACGTCTAAATGAATAACTTTTAATAATACTCAATCAAATTTTACACCAATCTCATTAATAACTTATGCAGTAATTAATCAAACTTCGCCAAATTTACAGGGAAGTTGCCGTAATAAAAGCTGATGTTGCCTGCAAAACTACTTGGAAAACGGATGAGAATTGACGTCTGAATTGACGTCTAAATGAATAACTTTTAATAATACTCCATCAAATTTCACACCAAGCTCATTATTAATTTTTGCAGTAATTAATCAAACTTCGCCAAATTTACACTTAAGTTGCCGTAATACCAGCCGATGGTGCCTGCAAAACTACATCGAAAACGGTTGAGAATTGACGTCTGAATTGACGTCTAAATGAATAACTTTTAATAATACTCAATCAAATTTCACACCAATCTCAATGATAGTTTTTGCAGTAATTAATCAAACTTTCCCAAATTTACAGGGAAGTTGCCGTAATACCAGCTGATGGTGCCTGCAAAACTACATGGAAAACAGTTAAGAATTGACGTCTGAATTGACGTCTAAATGAATAACTTTTAATAATACTCAATCAAATTTTACACCAATCTCATTAATAACTTATGCAGTAATTAATCAAACTTCGCCAAATTTACAGGGAAGTTGCCGTAATAAAAGCTGATGTTGCCTGCAAAACTACTTGGAAAACGGATGAGAATTGACGTCTGAATTGACGTCTAAATGAATAACTTTTAATAATACTCCATCAAATTTCACACCAAACTCATTAATAATTTTTGCAGTAATTAATCAAACTTCGCCAAATTTACAGGGAAGTTGCCGTAATACCAGCCGATGGTGCCTGCAAAACTACATGGCAAAGAGTTAAGAATTGACGTCTGAATTGACGTCTAAATGAATAACTTTTAATAATACTCAATCAAATTTCACACCAATCTCATTAATAACTTTTGCATTAATTAATCACACTTCGCCAAATTTACAGGGCAGTTGCCGTAATACCAGCCGATGGTGCCTGCAAAATTACATGGAAAACGGTTGAGAATTGACGTCTGAATTGACGTCTAAATGAATAACTTTTGATAATACTCAATCAAATTTCACACCAATATCATTAATAACTTTTGTAGTAATTAATAAAACTTCGCCAAATTTACAGGGAAGTTGCCTTAATAACAGCCAATGTTGCCTGCAAAACTACATGGAAAACGGTTGAGAATCGACGTCTGAATTGACGTCTAAATTAATGACTTTTAATAATAGTCAATCAAATTTCACACCAAGCTCATTAATAACTTCTGCAATAATTAATCAAACTTCGCCAAATTCACACGGGAGTTGCCGTAATACCAGCCGATGGTGCCTGCAAAACTACATGGAAAACAGTTAAGAATTGAAGTCTGAATTGACGTCTAAAGGAATAACTTTTAATAATACTCAATCAAATTTCACACCAATCTCAATAATAGTTTTTGCAGTAATTAATCAATCTTTGCCAAATTTACAGGGAAGTTGCCGTAATACCAGCTGATGGTGCCTGCAAAACTACATGGAAAACAGTTAAGAATTGACGTCTGAATTGACGTCTAAATGAATAACTTTTAATAATACTCAATCAAATTTTACACCAATCTCATTAATAACTTATGCAGTAATTAATCAAACTTCGCCAAATTTACAGGGAAGTTGCCGTAATAACAGCCGATGTTGCCTACAAAACTACATGGGAAACGGTTGAGAATTGACGTCTGAATTGACGTCTAAATGAATAACTTTTAATAATACTCAATGAAATTTCACACCAATCTCATTAATAACTTTTGCAGTAATTAATCAAACTTCGCCAAATTTACAGGGAAGTTGCCGTAATGCCAGCCGATGGTGCCTGCAAAACTACATGGAAAACAGTTAAGAATTGACGTCTGAATTGACGTCTAAATGAATAACTTTTAATAATACTCAATCAAATTTTACACCAATCTCATTAATAACTTATGCAGTAATTAATCAAACTTCGCCAAATTTACAGGGAAGTTGCCGTAATAACAGCCGATATTGCCTACAAAACTACATGGGAAACGGTTGAGAATTGACGTCTGAATTGACGTCTAAATGAATAACTTTAAAAAAAAACTCAATCAAATTTCACACCAAGCTCATTATTAACTTCTGCAATAATTAATCAAACTTCGCCAAATTTACACTTAAGTTGCCGTAATAACAGCCAATGTTGCCTGCAAAACTACATGGAAAACGGTTGAGAATCGACGTCTGAATTGACGTCTAAATTAATGACTTTTAATAATAGTCAATCAAATTTCACACCAAGCTCATTAATAACTTCTGCAATAATTAATCAAACTTCGCCAAATTCACACGGGAGTTGCCGTAATACCAGCCGATGGTGCCTGCGAAACTACATGGAAAACAGTTAAGAATTGAAGTCTGAATTGACGTCTAAAGGAATAACTTTTAATAATACTCAATCAAATTTCACACCAATCTCAATAATAGTTTTTGCAGTAATTAATCAAACTTTGCCAAATTTACAGGGAAGTTGCCGTAATACCAGCTGATGGTGCCTGCAAAACTACATGGAAAACAGTTAAGAATTGACGTCTGAATTGACGTCTAAATGAATA
Organism: Flabesymbios commensalis; assembly: GCA_964017125.1. NCBI lineage: Eukaryota > Metazoa > Annelida > Polychaeta > Terebellida > Flabelligeridae > Flabesymbios > Flabesymbios commensalis. The sequence goes on from CAXHKU010000493.1 coordinate 22,105, forward strand.
ACTTTTAATAATACTCAATCAAATTTTACACCAATCTCATTAATAACTTATGCAGTAATTAATCAAACTTCGCCAAATTTACAGGGAAGTTGCCGTAATAACAGCCGATGTTGCCTACAAAACTACATGGGAAACGGTTGAGAATTGACGTCTGAATTGACGTCTAAATGAATAACTTTTAATAATACTCAATGAAATTTCACACCAATCTCATTAAGAACTTTTGCAGTAATTAATCAAACTTCGCCAAATTTACAGGGAAGTTGCCGTAATGCCAGCCGATGGTGCCTGCAAAACTACATGGAAAACAGTTAAGAATTGACGTCTGAATTGACGTCTAAATGAATAACTTTTAATAATACTCAATCAAACCTCACACCAATCTCATTAATAACTTTTGCAGTAATTAATCACACATCGCCAAATTTACACGGAAGTTGCCGTAATACCAGCCGATGGTGCCTGCAAAACTACATCGAAAACGGTTGAGAATTGACGTCTGAATTGACGTCTAAATGAATAACTTTTAGTAATACTCAATCAAATTTCACACCAATCTCATTAATAACTTTTGCAGTAATTAATCAAACTTCGCCAAATTTACAGGGAAGTTGCCGTAGTAACCGCCAATGTTGCCTGCAAAACTACATGGAAAACGTTTGAAAATTGACGTCTGAATTGACGTCTAAATGAATAACTTTTAATAATAGTCAATCATATTTTACACCAAGCTCAATAATAACTTCTGCAATAATTAATCAAATCTCGCCAAATTTACACGGAAGTCGCCGTATTACCAGCCGACGGTGCCTGCAAAACTACATCGAAAACGGTTGAGAATTGACGTCTGAATTGACGTCTAAATGAATAACTTTTAATAATAGTCAATCAAATTTTACAACAAGCTCATTAATAACTTCTGCAGTAATTTTTCAAACTTCGCCAAATTTACAGGGAAGTTGCCATAATACCAGCCGATGATGTCTGCAAAATTACATGGAAAACAGTTGAGAAGTGATGTCTGAATTGACGTTTAAATGAATAACTTTTAATAATACTCAATCAAATTTCACAACAATCTCTTTAATAATATTTGCAGTAATAAATCGAACTTCGCAAAGTTTACATTAATCAAACCTCGCCAAATTTACAGGGAAGTTGCCGTAATAACAGCCGATGTTGCCTACAAAACTACATGGAAAACGGTTTGAGAATTGACGTCTAAATTGACGTCTAAATGAATAACTTTTAATAATACTCAATAAAATTTTACACCAAGCTCATTAATAACTTCTGCAATAATTAATCAAACTTCGCCAAATTTACACTTAAGTTGCCGTAATACCAGCCGATGGTGCCTGCAAAACTACATCGAAAACGGTTGAGAATTGACGTCTAAATTGACGTCTAATTGAATAACTTTTATTAATACTCAATCAAATTTCACACCAATCTCATTAATAACTTTTGCAGTAATTAATCAAACTTCGCCAAATTTCCAGGGAAGTTGCCGTTATACCAGCCGATGGTGCCTGCAAAAATACATGGAAAACAGTTAAGAATTGACGTCTGAATTGACGTCTAAATGAATAACTTTTAATAATACTCAATCAAATTTCACACCAATCTCATTAATAACTTTTGCATTAATTAATCACACTTCGCCAAATTAACAGGGCAGTTGCCGTAATACTAGCCGATGGTGCCTGCAAAATTACATGGAAAACGGTTGAGAATTGACGTCTGAATTGACGTCTAAAGGAATAACTTTTGATAATACTCAATCAAATTTCACACCAATATCATTAATAACTTTTGCAGTAATTAATAAAACTTTGCCAAATTTACAGGGAAGTTGCCGTAATAACAGCCAATGTTGCCTGCAAAACTACATGGAAAACGGTTGAGAATCGACGTCTGAATTGACGTCTAAATTAATAACTTTTAATAATAGTCAATCAAATTTCACACCAAGCTCATTAATAACTTCTGCAATAATTAATCAAACTTCGCCAAATTCACACGTAAATTGCCGTAATACCAGCCGATGGTGCCTGCAAAACTACATCGAAAACGGTTGAGAATTGACGTCTGAATTGACGTCTAAATGAATAACTTTTAATAATACTCAATCAAATTTCACACCAAGCTCATTAATAACTTCTGCAATAATTAATCAAACTTCGCCAAATTTACACGGAAGTTGCCGTAATACCAGCCGATGGTGTCTGCAAAATTACATGGAAAACACTTGAGAAGTGACGTCTCAATTGACGTTTAAATGAATACCTTTTAATAATACTCAATCAAATTTCACAACAATCTCTTTAATAATTTTTGCAGTAATAAATCAAACTTCGCAAAGTTTACATTAATCAAACTTCGCCAAATTTACAGGGAAGTTGCCGTAATAACAGCCGATGTTGACTACAAAACTACATGGGAAACGGTTGAGAATTGACGTCTGAATTGACGTCTAAATGAATAACTTTTAAAAAAACTCAATCAAATTTCACACCAAGCTCATTGATAACTTCTGCAATAATTAATCAAACTTCGCCAAATTTACACTTAAGTTGCCGTAATACCAGCCGATGGTGCCTGCAAAACTAAATCGAAAACGGTTGAGAATTGACGTCTGAATTGACGTCTAAATGAATAACTTTTAATAATACTCAATCAAATTTCACACCAATCTCATTATTAACTTTTGCAGTAATTAATCAAACTTCGCCAAATTTACAGGGAAGTTGCCGTAATAACAGCCGATATTGCCTACAAAACTACATGGGAAACGGTTGAGAATTGACGTCTGAATTGACGTCTAAATGAATAACTTTTAAAAAAACTCAATCAAATTTCACACCAAGCTCATTATTAACTTCTGCAATAATTAATCAAACTTCGCCAAATTTACACTTAAGTTGCCGTAATAACAGCCAATGTTGCCTGCAAAACTACATGGAAAACGGTTGAGAATCGACGTCTGAATTGACGTCTAAATTAATGACTTTTAATAATAGTCAATCAAATTTCACACCAAGCTCATTAATAACTTCTGCAATAATTAATCAAACTTCGCCAAATTCACACGGGAGTTGCCGTAATACCAGCCGATGGTGCCTGCAAAACTACATGGAAAACAGTTAAGAATTGAAGTCTGAATTGACGTCTAAAGGAATAACTTTTAATAATACTCAATCAAATTTCACACCAATCTCAATAATAGTTTTTGCAGTAATTAATCAAACTTTGCCAAATTTACAGGGAAGTTGCCGTAATACCAGCTGATGGTGCCTGCAAAACTACATGGAAAACAGTTAAGAATTGACGTCTGAATTGACGTCTAAATGAATAACTTTTAATAATACTCAATCAAATTTTACACCAATCTCATTAATAACTTATGCAGTAATTAATCAAACTTCGCCAAATTTACAGGGAAGTTGCCGTAATAACAGCCGATGTTGCCTACAAAACTACATGGGAAACGGTTGAGAATTGACGTCTGAATTGACGTCTAAATGAATAACTTTTAATAATACTCAATGAAATTTCACACCAATCTCATTAAGAACTTTTGCAGTAATTAATCAAACTTCGCCAAATTTACAGGGAAGTTGCCGTAATGCCAGCCGATGGTGCCTGCAAAACTACATGGAAAACAGTTAAGAATTGACGTCTGAATTGACGTCTAAATGAATAACTTTTAATAATACTCAATCAAACCTCACACCAATCTCATTAATAACTTTTGCAGTAATTAATCACACATCGCCAAATTTACACGGAAGTTGCCGTAATACCAGCCGATGGTGCCTGCAAAACTACATCGAAAACGGTTGAGAATTGACGTCTGAATTGACGTCTAAATGAATAACTTTTAGTAATACTCAATCAAATTTCACACCAATCTCATTAATAACTTTTGCAGTAATTAATCAAACTTCGCCAAATTTACAGGGAAGTTGCCGTAGTAACCGCCAATGTTGCCTGCAAAACTACATGGAAAACGTTTGAAAATTGACGTCTGAATTGACGTCTAAATGAATAACTTTTAATAATAGTCAATCATATTTTACACCAAGCTCAATAATAACTTCTGCAATAATTAATCAAATCTCGCCAAATTTACACGGAAGTCGCCGTATTACCAGCCGACGGTGCCTGCAAAACTACATCGAAAACGGTTGAGAATTGACGTCTGAATTGACGTCTAAATGAATAACTTTTAATAATAGTCAATCAAATTTTACAACAAGCTCATTAATAACTTCTGCAGTAATTTTTCAAACTTCGCCAAATTTACAGGGAAGTTGCCATAATACCAGCCGATGGTGTCTGCAAAATTACATGGAAAACAGTTGAGAAGTGACGTCTCAATTGACGTTTAAATGAATACCTTTTAATAATACTCAATCAAATTTCACAACAATCTCTTTAATAATTTTTGCAGTAATAAATCAAACTTCGCAAAGTTTACATTAATCAAACTTCGCCAAATTTACAGGGAAGTTGCCGTAATAACAGCCGATGTTGACTACAAAACTACATGGGAAACGGTTGAGAATTGACGTCTGAATTGACGTCTAAATGAATAACTTTTAAAAAAACTCAATCAAATTTCACACCAAGCTCATTGATAACTTCTGCAATAATTAATCAAACTTCGCCAAATTTACACTTAAGTTGCCGTAATACCAGCCGATGGTGCCTGCAAAACTAAATCGAAAACGGTTGAGAATTGACGTCTGAATTGACGTCTAAATGAATAACTTTTAATAATACTCAATCAAATTTCACACCAATCTCATTATTAACTTTTGCAGTAATTAATCAAACTTCGCCAAATTTACAGGGAAGTTGCCGTAATAACAGCCGATATTGCCTACAAAACTACATGGGAAACGGTTGAGAATTGACGTCTGAATTGACGTCTAAATGAATAACTTTTAAAAAAACTCAATCAAATTTCACACCAAGCTCATTATTAACTTCTGCAATAATTAATCAAACTTCGCCAAATTTACACTTAAGTTGCCGTAATAACAGCCAATGTTGCCTGCAAAACTACATGGAAAACGGTTGAGAATCGACGTCTGAATTGACGTCTAAATTAATGACTTTTAATAATAGTCAATCAAATTTCACACCAAGCTCATTAATAACTTCTGCAATAATTAATCAAACTTCGCCAAATTCACACGGGAGTTGCCGTAATACCAGCCGATGGTGCCTGCAAAACTACATGGAAAACATTTAAGAATTGAAGTCTGAATTGACGTCTAAAGGAATAACTTTTAATAATACTCAATCAAATTTCACACCAATCTCAATAATAGTTTTTGCAGTAATTAATCAAACTTTGCCAAATTTACAGGGAAGTTGCCGTAATACCAGCTGATGGTGCCTGCAAAACTACATGGAAAACAGTTAAGAATTGACGTCTGAATTGACGTCTAAATGAATAACTTTTAATAATACTCAATCAAATTTTACACCAATCTCATTAATAACTTATGCAGTAATTAATCAAACTTCGCCAAATTTACAGGGAAGTTGCCGTAATAACAGCCGATGTTGCCTACAAAACTACATGGGAAACGGTTGAGAATTGACGTCTGAATTGACGTCTAAATGAATAACTTTTAATAATACTCAATGAAATTTCACACCAATCTCATTAAGAACTTTTGCAGTAATTAATCAAACTTCGCCAAATTTACAGGGAAGTTGCCGTAATGCCAGCCGATGGTGCCTGCAAAACTACATGGAAAACAGTTAAGAATTGACGTCTGAATTGACGTCTAAATGAATAACTTTTAATAATACTCAATCAAACCTCACACCAATCTCATTAATAACTTTTGCAGTAATTAATCACACATCGCCAAATTTACACGGAAGTTGCCGTAATACCAGCCGATGGTGCCTGCAAAACTACATCGAAAACGGTTGAGAATTGACGTCTGAATTGACGTCTAAATGAATAACTTTTAGTAATACTCAATCAAATTTCACACCAATCTCATTAATAACTTTTGCAGTAATTAATCAAACTTCGCCAAATTTACAGGGAAGTTGCCGTAGTAACCGCCAATGTTGCCTGCAAAACTACATGGAAAACGTTTGAAAATTGACGTCTGAATTGACGTCTAAATGAATAACTTTTAATAATAGTCAATCATATTTTACACCAAGCTCAATAATAACTTCTGCAATAATTAATCAAATCTCGCCAAATTTACACGGAAGTCGCCGTATTACCAGCCGACGGTGCCTGCAAAACTACATCGAAAACGGTTGAGAATTGACGTCTGAATTGACGTCTAAATGAATAACTTTTAATAATAGTCAATCAAATTTTACAACAAGCTCATTAATAACTTCTGCAGTAATTTTTCAAACTTCGCCAAATTTACAGGGAAGTTGCCATAATACCAGCCGATGGTGTCTGCAAAATTACATGGAAAACAGTTGAGAAGTGATGTCTGAATTGACGTTTAAATGAATAACTTTTAATAATACTCAATCAAATTTCACAACAATCTCTTTAATAATTTTTGCAGTAATAAATCAAACTTCGCAAAGTTTACATTAATCAAACTTCGCCAAATTTACAGGGAAGTTGCCGTAATAACAGCCGATGTTGACTACAAAACTACATGGGAAACGGTTGAGAATTGACGTCTGAATTGACGTCTAAATGAATAACTTTTAAAAAAACTCAATCAAATTTCACACCAAGCTCATTGATAACTTCTGCAATAATTAATCAAACTTCGCCAAATTTACACTTAAGTTGCCGTAATACCAGCCGATGGTGCCTGCAAAACTAAATCGAAAACGGTTGAGAATTGACGTCTGAATTGACGTCTAAATGAATAACTTTTAATAATACTCAATCAAATTTCACACCAATCTCATTATTAACTTTTGCAGTAATTAATCAAACTTCGCCAAATTTACAGGGAAGTTGCCGTAATAACAGCCGATATTGCCTACAAAACTACATGGGAAACGGTTGAGAATTGACGTCTGAATTGACGTCTAAATGAATAACTTTTAAAAAAACTCAATCAAATTTCACACCAAGCTCATTATTAACTTCTGCAATAATTAATCAAACTTCGCCAAATTTACACTTAAGTTGCCGTAATAACAGCCAATGTTGCCTGCAAAACTACATGGAAAACGGTTGAGAATCGACGTCTGAATTGACGTCTAAATTAATGACTTTTAATAATAGTCAATCAAATTTCACACCAAGCTCATTAATAACTTCTGCAATAATTAATCAAACTTCGCCAAATTCACACGGGAGTTGCCGTAATACCAGCCGATGGTGCCTGCAAAACTACATGGAAAACAGTTAAGAATTGAAGTCTGAATTGACGTCTAAAGGAATAACTTTTAATAATACTCAATCAAATTTCACACCAATCTCAATAATAGTTTTTGCAGTAATTAATCAAACTTTGCCAAATTTACAGGGAAGTTGCCGTAATACCAGCTGATGGTGCCTGCAAAACTACATGGAAAACAGTTAAGAATTGACGTCTGAATTGACGTCTAAATGAATAACTTTTAATAATACTCAATCAAATTTTACACCAATCTCATTAATAACTTATGCAGTAATTAATCAAACTTCGCCAAATTTACAGGGAAGTTGCCGTAATAACAGCCGATGTTGCCTACAAAACTACATGGGAAACGGTTGAGAATTGACGTCTGAATTGACGTCTAAATGAATAACTTTTAATAATACTCAATGAAATTTCACACCAATCTCATTAAGAACTTTTGCAGTAATTAATCAAACTTCGCCAAATTTACAGGGAAGTTGCCGTAATGCCAGCCGATGGTGCCTGCAAAACTACATGGAAAACAGTTAAGAATTGACGTCTGAATTGACGTCTAAATGAATAACTTTTAATAATACTCAATCAAACCTCACACCAATCTCATTAATAACTTTTGCAGTAATTAATCACACATCGCCAAATTTACACGGAAGTTGCCGTAATACCAGCCGATGGTGCCTGCAAAACTACATCGAAAACGGTTGAGAATTGACGTCTGAATTGACGTCTAAATGAATAACTTTTAGTAATACTCAATCAAATTTCACACCAATCTCATTAATAACTTTTGCAGTAATTAATCAAACTTCGCCAAATTTACAGGGAAGTTGCCGTAGTAACCGCCAATGTTGCCTGCAAAACTACATGGAAAACGTTTGAAAATTGACGTCTGAATTGACGTCTAAATGAATAACTTTTAATAATAGTCAATCAAATTTTACAACAAGCTCATTAATAACTTCTGCAGTAATTTTTCAAACTTCGCCAAATTTACAGGGAAGTTGCCATAATACCAGCCGATGGTGTCTGCAAAATTACATGGAAAACAGTTGAGAAGTGATGTCTGAATTGACGTTTAAATGAATAACTTTTAATAATACTCAATCAAATTTCACAACAATCTCTTTAATAATTTTTGCAGTAATAAATCGAACTTCGCAAAGTTTACATTAATCAAACCTCGCCAAATTTACAGGGAAGTTGCCGTAATAACAGCCGATGTTGCCTACAAAACTACATGGAAAACGGTTTGAGAATTGACGTCTGAATTGACGTCTAAATGAATAACTTTTAATAATACTCAATAAAATTTCACACCAAGCTCATTAATAACTTCTGCAATAATTAATCAAACTTCGCCAAATTTACACTTAAGTTGCCGTAATACCAGCCGATGGTGCCTGCAAAACTACATCGAAAACGGTTGAGAATTGACGTCTAAATTGACGTCTAATTGAATAACTTTTATTAATACTCAATCAAATTTCACACCAATCTCATTAATAACTTTTGAAGTAATTAATCAAACTTCGCCAAATTTCCAGGGAAGTTGCCGTTATACCAGCCGATGGTGCCTGCAAAAATACATGGAAAACAGTTAAGAATTGACGTCTGAATTGACGTCTAAATGAATAACTTTTAATAATACTCAATCAAATTTCACACCAATCTCATTAATATTTTTCGCAGTGATTAATCAAACTTCGCCAAATTTACAGGGAAGTTGCCGTAATACCAGCCGATGGTGCCTGCAAAACTACATGGAAAACAGTTAAGAATTGACGTCTGAGATGACGTCTAAATGAATAACTTTTAATAATACTCAATCAAATTTTACACCAATCTCATTAATAACTTATGCAGTAATTAATCAAACTTCGCCAAATTTACAGGGAAGTTGCCGTAATAAAAGCTGATGTTGCCTGCAACACTACATGGAAAACGGATGAGAATTGACGTCTGAATTGACGTCTAAATGAATAACTTTTAATAATACTCAATCAAATTTTACACCAATCTCATTAATAACTTTTGCAGTAATTAATCACACTTCGCCAAATTTACAGGGCACTTGCCGTAATACCAGCCGATGGTGCCTGCAAAATTACATCGGAAACGGTTGAGAATTGACGTCTGAATTGACGTCTAAATGAATAACTTTTAATAATAGTCAATCATATTTTACACCAAGCTCATTAATAACTTCTGCAATAATTAATCAAATCTCGCCAAATTTACACGGAAGTTGCCGTATTACCAGCCGACGGTGCCTGCAAAACTACATCGAAAACGGTTGAGAATTGACGTCTGAATTGACGTCTAAATGAATAACTTTTAATAATAGTCAATCAAATTTTACAACAAGCTCATTAATAACTTCTGCAGTAATTAATCAAACTTCGACAAATTTACAGGGAAGTTGCCGTAATACCAGCCGATGGTGTCTGCAAAATTACATGGAAAACAGTTGAGAAGTGATGTCTGAATTGACGTTTGAATGAATAACTTTTAATAATACTCAATCAAATTTCACAACAATCTCTTTAATAATTTTTGCAGTAATAAATCAAACTTCGCAAAGTTTACATTAATCAAACCTCGCCAAATTTGCAGGGAAGTTGCCGTAATAACAGCCGATGTTGCCTACAAAACTACATGGAAAACGGTTTGAGAATTGACGTCTGAATTGACGTCTAAATGAATAACTTTTAATAATACTCAATAAAATTTCACACCAAGCTCATTAATAACTTCTGCAATAATTAATCAAACTTCGCCAAATTTACTCTTAAGTTGCCGTAATACCAGCCGATGGTGCCTGCAAAACTACATCGAAAACGGTTGAGAATTGACGTCTGAATTGACGTCTAATTGAATAACTTTTAATAATACTCAATCAAATTTCACACCAATCTTATTAATAACTTTTGCAGTAATTAATCAAACTTCGCCAAATTCCCAGGGAAGTTGCCGTAATACCAGCCGATGGTGCCTGCAAAACTACATGGAAAACAGTTAAGAATTGACGTCTGAATTGACGTCTAAATGAATAACTTTTAATAATACTCAATCAAATTTCACACCAATCTCATTAATATTTTTCGCAGTGATTAATCAAACTTCGCCAAATTTACAGGGAAGTTGCCGTAATACCAGCCGATGGTGCCTGCAAAACTACATGGAAAACAGTTAAGAATTGACGTCTGAGATGACGTCTAAATGAATAACTTTTAATAATACTCAATCAAATTTTACACCAATCTCATTAATAACTTATGCAGTAATTAATCAAACTTCGCCAAATTTACAGGGAAGTTGCCGTAATAAAAGCTGATGTTGCCTGCAACACTACATGGAAAACGGATGAGAATTGACGTCTGAATAGACGTCTAAATGAATAACTTTTAATAATACTCAATCAAATTTTACACCAATCTCATTAATAACTTTTGCAGTAATTAATCACACTTCGCCAAATTTACAGGGCACTTGCCGTAATACCAGCCGATGGTGCCTGCAAAATTACATGGGAAACGGTTGAGAATTGACGTCTGAATTGACGTCTAAATGAATAACTTTTAATAATACTCAATCAAATTTCACACCAATCTCATTAATAACTTTTGCAGTAATTAATCAAACTTTGCCAAATTTACAGGGAAGTTGCCGTAATAACAGCCAATGTTGCCTGCAAAACTACATGGAAAACGGTTGAGAATTGACGTCTGAATTGACGTCTAAATGAATAACTTTTAATAATAGTCAATCAAATTTCACACCAAGCTCATTAATAATATTTGCAGTAATTAATCAAATTTCGCCAAATTTACATGGAAGTTGCCGTAATACCAGCCGATGGTGCCTGCAAAACTACATGGAAAAAAGTTAGGAATTGACGTCTGAATTGACGTCTAAATGAATAACTTTTAATAATACTCAATCAAATTTTAAACCAATCTCATTAATAATTTTTGCAGTAATAAATCAAACTTCGCAAAGTTTACATTAATCAAACTTCGCCAAATTTAAAGGGAAGTTGCCGTAATAACAGCCGATGTTGCCTACAAAACTACATGGGAAACGGTTGAGAATTGACGTCTGAATTGACGTCTAAATGAATAACTTTAAAAAAAACTCAATCAAATTTCACACCAAGCTCATTAATAACTTCTGCAATAATTAATCAAACTTCGCCAAATTTACACTTAAGTTGCCGTAATACCAGCCGATGGTGCCTGCAAAGCTACATCGAAAACAGTTAAGAATTGACGTCTGAATTGACGACGTCTAAATGAATAACTTTTAATAATACTCAATCAAGTTTCACACCAATCTCATTAATAACTTTTGCAGTAATTAATCAAACTTCACCAAATTTACAGGGAAGTTGCCGTAATACCAGCCGATGGTGCCTGCAAAACTACATGGAAAACAGTTAAGAATTGACGTCTGAGATGACGTCTAAATGAATAACTTTTAATAATACTCAATCAAATTTTACACCAATCTCATTAATAACTTTTGCAGTAATTAATCAAACTTCGCCAAATTTACAGGGAAGTTGCCGTAGTAACCGACAATGTTGCCTGCAAAACTACATGGAAAACGTTTGAAAATTGACGTCTGAATTGACGTCTAAATGAATAACTTTTAATAATAGTCAATCATATTTTACACCAAGCTCATTAATAACTTCTGCAATAATTAATCAAATCTCGCCAAATTTACACGGAAGTTGCCGTATTACCAGCCGACGGTGCCTGCAAA